>JAIPMN010011869.1:0-13052 GCA_020650975.1 Apostichopus californicus
GCACCTCTGCACAGGTCGTCACTGACTAAACCACTACCACTTCATTCTTCTCTGGACACTCTTTGTCAAAATGCCTTAATATCCCACATTGCAACGATTCATGACTCGAGTCTATAGTGAAGTGACTAGCCAATTTTATCCCCATAGAAATAGCTTTTTGTGACTCGAGTCAGTGACTCGACTCGACTCGGGTCAGGAAAATCACTGGCAAAGGGACTCGACCCGGCCTTAAAATGACGTCATCCACTCTGCCATCCTGCATATTATACGGATATCTTGCGGTATAGGTTCATAGGATGAAGTGTCTTGAGCGCCGCTATATCCGTTCAAAACCAAACAACTTGAAGTAACTTCGATAATTAAAAAACTTGATGAAACTTCGGCTCCATCCTGTCAATTTTTAGCTATGTAATAACTTACCTATTTTATGTTAATGGGTTCATTTTTTCCCGTTCATGCCGTTATTTATCTACTAAGTTATTTTTTATTCAGTTTACGTGTTGGTGCTTACGTCCAAAGTTTTACAAAGGGCTCATTATGGTCGTTTACATTTTATTCGTTAAGAAAGAACCTGGGCACGAAAACCAAACAACCAAACGACTGATCCGCTCTTTAACCCCAGTCCCCATGCATCAAGACTGTGACCGTGTGATCATCATCAGGTGTTCGTCACGATTCCCCTAGGAATGGAACAGATACTACACACGATCTTAGCCAAAGGCCGAGAAGATCTTACTAAAATTGTCCATGATTGCCGGTCAATTTTCCATGGCAATTAATTGGCTTTCATACCAATTAATAGTAACGATCCGAACAAGGCTTACTAATGAAGGTAAACGTTGAAATCCAGAGGCCGAACGTTTCATTCCTAGCCGGATTTTCTTCGAAGGCAACATAGGCATCGTCACATTTGTGCATTTGCTTTGTTCTTTAAACTCCTTTTGTTTTAACCTACAAGTCAAGAAGGTCATGCTAGTGTCGAAACGTCCTTGCCATATGTTACACATGTTTTGTCTAAGTTGATGGTACCTTTAATTGGTTTGTATACATTTGAAGTCTGTACAACCTTACGTAGTGCGTATAAAGAAATAAACTAAACCGCTCCAAATAGATGGTCGTTCAGTTCAGGAAACTCGGAGGCTCACACTCCATGAAAAGCAAGATTAAAAAGAGATTTACGAAAGGAAACGTGCGATTATCCAATACTACAGCTGTAGTACAAGAAAGAAATAACATTAATGAACCTATAGAAAGAAATGTTCATAAAAATGTGTTAAAGGAAGGACTATACTCCTGTCTAGTCTAAGGGATGGTATACAGGTCTACGAACTAAAAATGGGAAACCAGAGTTTCCGTCTCGTCGAAAACTAGACCAGACTTTTCAGACTGTTTACTGTAACTTTTCCAAGTATTATTTACCGGTGTTTAAGTTTCATTCTTTACAACCCTCAGATCTAATATTTGTTTTTGCGAGACTTGTTGCATTGAAGGAGGAAACTATAGATAAAATAGATAAAATAGAGAAAGAGAGACAGTGAGAGCGACGGATGCGGAGATGGCTAGTTACATGTATTTCAAAGGAGACACAAAGTTAAAGGCATTGAAGACTCGCCCCAAACCGCGTGCCGCCATCTGAAAAAGTTAACTTTCCGTTGCTTGCAAGTGACGTTTTGTTCGTGTCGCTACAAAATGCAGACAGTAATGAAACGTGATACCTTGTTTGTAATTTTTAGCTGGACCTGAGATGTCCATCGCTGTATCGTTTATACACTGTGCTGTGGGTATTGACCGCAGCTGTATGTACTGACTGTACACTAGTGTCTAATTACCGATGGTAGTAAGCTGTGTGTGTGTATTTTCTGGGATCGATGGTGGTGTCTATACATTTCTGTTACACCACATTCGAAACTAGGTCAGATTACCGGCATCATACGTTTCTTTTTGCGCAAGTCTGCACACCATTTGACCCAACCATCATCTTTAGCATAATATCAGAGAGAGAGAGAGAGAGATCTTTTTGAAGAACAACTCACCCCCAAACAGGTAAGAGAAATCTTGCTCCGTTTTGAGAGATATATACTTAGTTTAAAATATCAGAGTGTCTATATATCCTGTTGTAAATCTCTGATGTCATATAGCGCCACTAGGTTCTGAAACCTTTGATTTGCTCTTTGTTTTTTTGTTTTTGCTCTCCATTGTTTAAAATTTAGAATGTGCGCGCCAAGAATGAAAGCCGAAGTTAATGTAATTTTTATACTTCATCGTTTATGTCATAATTTTATTAAATTTGGTAGACAATGAAACGAATCTAATATTGCATGTAACACGTGAGACACTTTGAACACAATATTCACCTTTCATAGTTGATTATAGCGTGGACTTGGCTAGCTAACCAGATGGGCCCAAGGCCTCCGATCCTCGGGGGTGGGTGGGGGGGGGGTGAAATCTAATCTAATGTAGTATATGATTTTTTGAATCCTTATTGCCTCTTTATAATAATTTCAGATATTTCGATATTAATATATATAAGAGCTTAACCATGTATGCAACATACGGTACGCACAATATATAAGCACACATTAACTATACACATGTGGATTAAAATGTAAACACAACGCAAGCGTCGGTCAATCAATGAATCCATCGTAAATCACATCGTAATGATACAAACAACCAATCATAATTCGTTCAATCAGCTAACCAATTGATAGATCAATCAATAAATTGGTCCAACAAATATCAATTGATCAGTTACATTCAGTCAATCAATCAATGAATTTGATATTTTGTACCCATCAGGAATTCGCCTCTTTGCCGTCAGTTTTAAAAACTATACCAAATCTGATTGATCAATCACTCATTCGATAAATTAAATAATCAGTATATTGATTTAGTGATCAATCGTTCAATCTGCCAATCGATCGAACGATCACTCATTCCATCAGTCAATCAATCAATCGGGATTGCTATCCATGTACTCGCCTCTTAGCCATCAGTTAGGCCTATGTAAACTAATTTTGCTTTCAAAAACATCTAAATCCTACAGGAAGGCTTTTTAAACTCATATTACCGTGGTATGCTATTTCCAAACAGTTGTACTATAGTGCATGCATTAAATGTATTTCTGGATTCACCAAATTATGCTAACAAAAAGTTTGGTAAAACAAAGGGGGTTGACCACAACTAAAGCAATTTAATCTTTTTTTTTTATATCTTATCTTAATTAAAAGTGGATAATTTTGGTCATATTATTTGCCAAACGTAGGGGAAGAAAAGGATACTTTAATGGAAGAATATGTAACGACCCGACCCAGAAAGCCTATCTGCTATAACAAGATAGTATAAACATAAAAAGTGAGGTGAACGACTCCCAAAATATCCGTTTACGCCCCAATAAATTGTTTGACGAAATCAATCTTGAAAATAATCTTCCGGAAAAGAAAAGAAAAATCAGTGAATTTAAAGCGGTGTATTCTTTTGATTAGTTTCGAATGCTGTATACATCTGCCGAGTTCAATTTGAACTGCATATAATCACGTTGATTGATAATTAAATCGCAGTGGACATAATTAATCACCAAGATATGAAATAATTTTATCAAAATAGAAAAGGCTGAAAATAACATATGAATAAATTATTAGATTAAGCTATATGCGCAAAGTCGTTCTTCTCTATGGGTAAGAATATATTGACGTATTTTTCAGACGGTGTGACATATATCGTGTATCAATAGTACTATGACGTTTCATGTATGCACAGACTGGTGCATTTTGTATACATTGTGAAATCGTTAAGTGCGAATAATCCTGCGATTGCGATAGGCGTTTGTCTCACTAGCCTAGAATATAATCCGGCACTATGTAGGTATTCATGTACATAGACACTATATATTTGGTCGGAGCAGGATGAGCAAATAAACTGCTTTAACAAGGCTTTAATAACAGCAAAATATGTATTCCATTGAATAAATAGCAAGCGAGTCGGAAAAAGGCAACTTCGAAAGAAGACGAATAAGAGTCAGAATAAAGCTGACCTTTCAAAGCGTCATTGCAGGGCCATTTAATGTGAAATAAAACCCGCATCTTTCACTTAATTAATCTAAAACTATTAAGAAGGGGAGAGTATCCTCGCATGGAAGGGTGTCATATTTTCATTATTTATTTATTTACATATAAATTATTGTTTTTGCGAGAAAAGGAAAGATAACGTGAGAACTTCCTTCGCTTCTTTTACAATCTGTTTTTTTTCTCCACCATCATTCGTTACAGATTTTTCTTTATATTGAAGGGTACCCGGTACTTCGGTATGAATGATTTCTTCTATATAGAGTTTCGAAGTATTTATTGTCACTTTCAAGACAAATTTGGTTTACGAGAAATTCTGCCAACTTTATATTTCATATTGTTATAATGTTATGCTTTTTAATGCCATTTGAGAATACCCCATCCAGACATCTAAATTATACAGCACTGGATGGATATTGTGGAAATAAAATCTGGTTTGATTAATTGTAGTAATGAAAACTCAGAAAACTGGAGAGCAAAGCACGTACAAGTATAGTCAGTATTGCGAATTTCGGAACACTGCGAATTTCGGACACCCCTAAGAAATACACGATTTCACCATGACAACCTACAAGCAAGAGCCAATTTCAAGAAAAAGTACGAAGCTACAGTTATTTTCTCTCCAAAATGACCCGTGTGCAAGTTAATACTTACATATTTGTCAATAAAATGACGGAGATCTATGAAGTATGTTATAATTACTGAAAGAGCAACTGCGCCACCAATTTTATCACCAGCGCCACACTGTGGGACTGTGTGTCCGAATTTCGCAATACTCTAGCAAAGAAATACCAGTTCCACAATCACAAGAATATTCTTGGAATACAACGTGAAAACAGTTTGCAGGAAAGAAAGTTTGGTCGTGTATCGTAATATAACACACTTCTCCAACCATATCAAGTATATTTTCAGGTGATTTATACCAGAAGATATAGTTTTGGGGTGTTTTAAGGCTTAGGTGTCCGGAATTCGAAGTGTCCATGCTACAGGTTAAATGCATGTATGGACACCTACAGAAACAAATATTGATATAATAAACCAGAGGAGGCAATCAACCATCAGCCTTTCGAAAACTTTTAATTCGGCCGATAGATTAACCAGCTGTTAACTGGTATAAAGGTTTTCCATGGGGAAGTGCACCATTGCACTCGGACACAACAATATGCATCAACATGCCTCTTCTTATAAGACATAACTTGAAGCAATTCAGTAATATGAATCCATGTTCTTTTTACTTAGTCATGGGAAGTAACGTTGCAGCAATCATAACGAACCTCCCTAAAAATAACAAGCACGATAAAAAAAACGTAAAAAAGAATTTAGTCGAAAGATCGTCCAAAATAGAAGGTCATATAAAACTTTAATAAATCGTAAACTTAGTTGTTAAAGTGTCAAAGGTATATAATATATATCTTTCTTCACACATTCGTTTGCCTGAACACCTAACCTTGAAGTATATACCCGTGCCCTTTAATCTCTTCACGGGCGCACGTAGTTTTGTTCCTGTAGATATGTGTCAACGTATAGGGTGACATGCCGGGGACATATGGGACACCCGCACACCCCCTACCCCCTACCCCACCTCTAAAGATTCGCTAAAAAAAACTCAAACAGCGATCATTCACATAAATTAGACGTGCATCTTTTGGTTATCAGTAACATTTTTTCCATTTGTGATTAAACAATACACTATATGGCATTTAGAAAGTATTGACTTGAACAAGTAAAAAGTCAAATAAAACGTATTATGCTATCGAAAAGAAACATCTATTTTATCAAATTAAAAAGTGACCTTTTGTTGCAAGAAACCCAATTACTATGTTATAGGCTATACCCTGTTATCTGTGACGGCATAATCTTTTCGTTGGTACCGTAAAAGGCCTGTCAATTATGCACACTTACTCTACTGATATACCTTATTTCCATAAATTAAAAACAAAGACATGGCTTGATCAGGGCCACCGATATGCCAGAGGGAGGAGGGGGAAGGGGGGGGGGGGGAGTTACCTCCACATTTCCACAGAAATAATAGTATATGTATAGTATTGTCATGCAAAACTAAACTCTTCTTTTCATTACTTAGCATTTTCATCTAGGAAACTATATATCTATGGTATTTTAATGCTGAGTATGGTGAAGTTAAGGAAAATGGATACGCCAACATCCCTTAACAGTCATCGTACCGCCCCCACTCGCCTCCCCTCCAACACCGTAAAATTCTGTATCGAACACGCTCAAATTTGAGGAAACCAAAGAACGCACCCTAAGCATATTTACTACACGTCGGCGAGTATAAAAGTTATAACCTCCCTCCCCCCCCCCCCCCCAAATGAAAAGATTCACCCCATAATAATCGTCACCACTATCCCGACCCTATCACATGGTTATGGTCAAAAGGGCGCAACAAGTTAACAGTATATGGTGAATTCGCAGGCGCGTGCTGTGTCAATGAGTGTGTCTGGCAAAACTTTTAAGTTCCCGGTTCCGAATCCCAGACCGAACAATATCGTTTTTACGTAATCAAAATGTGATATAGGTTAGTTTTTTGCTGAGGGGAATCTTCCGCGGATTTTGGTATTTCTGGTTTTCGAATTAGCAAATGGCGATTGAGTTTCCTTTAGATTCCTCAGCATCTGAGAAAGTGGTCAGATTCTCGGGTACACTCTCGTTTGTCCGGAGTGGGACGTTAAAGGGTGTGAAGACTCGCGCAAAAGAAAAGACTAATGTCGGTAATCTGACCTAGTTTCGAATGAGGTGTAACAGAAGTGTTAGACACCACCATCGATCCCAGAAAATACACACACAGCTTGCTATACCATCGGTAATTAGACAATAGTGTACAGTCAGTACATACAGCTGCGGTCAATACCCACAGTACAGTGTACAAACAATACAGCGATGGGCATCTCATGTCCAGTTAAAGATAACAAGGTATCACGTTTCATTTACTGTACTGTCTGCATTTTGTAGCGACACGAACAAAACGTCACTTGCTAGCAACGGAAAGTTAACTTTTTCAGATGGCCGCACGCGGTTTGGGGCGAGTCTTCAATGCCTTTAAGTGGTGTGGTCCCATGAGCAGGAATGGGTGCGATAATTGCACGTCTGGTAACTCTTTGAACACTCATCGAAAAGAAAAGGCTTGATATAGGCAGGTGTTCATCCACTATGAACACAAGGTTAAAGGGTTCCAAAATAGCTTCTTTTGGCTTCCTATATAGCCATGGGAACTATTGAAAACTTCAACTTCAAAGAGTTATCATAGTTTTTCTTCGATCAATCTTAACACCTGCAGGAAGTCACATTAGGGCGTCGGAACATTTCGTGAGAGTATTTACATTTTGAAGTTGTATTCTGGGCTGCATGGTTGTATAACAGTTGGTCACTGCGACCAAACCATGACGTATACATGTATTCACAGGACACCTCTCAAATTAACTATAAGGCACCTGTATGGAGGTGACAGGTGACAGCTGTCTCTGACAGGAGGGGGGTTGTTAAGTGGTAAAGCCCAGGGCAGTGGTCAGCTATATAGGAGGCACGGCAAATTGTGGAGTAAAAATAATTGTGAATTCTCATTTTCATAATTTACATGAAGGGAAATGAAGGCGCTGTTTAAAACCTACATTTACTGATGTGAGAATCAAATCGTACCCAATCATACCCGTCACCAGAGGTTCCATTAATTTTGTTTTGTCGGGGGTGGGGGTGGGGGTGGGGGGTAGCGGTGTTAGCATAGTTGTTGGTTAATTTCAATCCTGGGCTTTTGAGAATTTATTGTTTGGGTAAGGGTCTTACATGCAAAATGAGGATATCGTTTCAATAATTTTAACTACATTTGTTTAGTATAAGTTTAACTAGTGCAAGTGTGGTATAACATGTAAGCCATGTAGACGTCTCATAACTTCTGGTCCTCTTCCCCCTTCCACATAACCCTCCTCTTTTCCAAAATAACATCGAATTCACACACTATGGGGACTTAATTAAAGCCCCCTCCCCCTTCCAAAAATTACAAAAAGGAAAAGTGGAGAAAGTGATACGCGCCAGCGACGTCAATTTGACGGAAGTGAATCATGAGTCGCAACCATTTTCACTCATAGTACTAGTAGGAAATGGCTAATACACTAACAAGATGTTTCTCAGACAGATTCCCAGAGACAACATCACCTGTCCTACCTTTTCATAAATCCAAATAAATCGTTTGACGCTGATTTTGTCTGAACGCAACTGCATGTGAATCAATTACTCCAATTACATAACCATACTGCACTCCCTATATATAGGGATGAAATTCACATAACGCTGCTTTTTAAGTTCTTTTTGATACATTTTTTCGATGCTATTTCATATTATATCCCATAATACTTTTTTTAGCGTCTAGTTTGGCTATGGTGAACTTTTAATTCAAAATAATGAAGGAAAAATTTGATTCCTTTTTGGTTTTCCGAAAGGGAAAACGATGCAGTGACTTTTGCCGACCTTGCAAAGTTGTGAGGCGGACCGCCGGTTGCAAAGTCGGTAATGACTATAAACGCGGATCGCAAAGTCGGCAACACACAGAAACGCTGTACTCAAAGCCAAGACTTTGTTATTTGGTCAGCGACGGCTGGACCGTCATTTCTCAGAAAGGTTGCTATATTACTAAACTCTTAGGGTCTGCACTGTTTGCCAATGTTAGAAAAAAAAAACATTCGACAGGTTGTATAAAATTATCAAAGGAACATTAAACTTGTACATGGTATTATTAAATTAGTAATATGTTGATAATATTATGTAGTTAATATGTTTTAAATGTTGTGATTGATATAGAAATTATTAACTCCCTGTGCAATATAGTCCATGTACCTTGAGCTATTTCTTTTTAGGTTATTACCATTATGTTGATAGGGGTAACGTAAGTTGGCTTTAAATAAAAACAAATATGAAAATATAGCTATAACGAAAATGATGCAGATAACGTGTAAGGAACACATATTTTTTTATGCTTTCTGAATAAAGATCGCATTCGACTTCTCAAAAATGTGTATTTCATGCCAACCTTTCGCATTACGAGTAGAACCCCTGTGACAAATCTTACACGTTACAAGTATACAGAGCCGTATATGGAGAGAGTTTGACCAACTGCGTAACGATTTCTGATTGGACGAGAGATTCAGTGATTACTGGCCACCACGATAACATAGGGTGCTTAAAGATGCAAAATAATTAGTCTTATATTTTGCAACCATATTATCAATTTATTTTTATGGCATTAAATTCGGAAGCGTTAACGTCCCCCGCAATACAAAATACCATTCTATACCCAGGAAAACGTGGACCTTGGTAAATTGTTTCGGATGGAGTGGGTGGTGGGGGGGGGGGCGTACGCACCCGTTGGCACCCCTCCCCTACGTATGAGCCGAATCATGTCTTGAGTTAGTATTTGGTATTTATGCATAGTGTTTATGTGATCCTAACCACAGTCAGGAATCGTCGAAAGTTTTATGACGATGGACTTACGTTTGAGCAACCGCTGCACCATCTCCACTGAGAATTTATATATTCTAAGAGCAAACAGACTAGAAACATTAATCTCTTCTCATTCTCTGACATTTCAACTTGATAAGATACGTTATCTCAATACGATTCGTAATAAAGCGAGGAACATTATCATATCCTCTATTTCTAAACTCAGCCATCTACCCAGTCCGCCCGTCCGTCCGTCCGTTTTTTCCCCGCCCGTTCGTCCATCTCAGGGGCATAGGAAGCTTCCAAAAAGTGTGTGGGGGGGGGGCGGGGCACAACATCATAGAGGGGCACTTTCTCATTCCACAACCACCACTCGTTATGCTTTAAACCGATACACACCAGCCATATCTGATGTGTTAGTATATGCTCTCAATACTATTTATTGCGATTGTTTATTGTTAACCGTGCTACAAAAAGATATGGGATGCCATTTTACACATAGCATGTACAGACTAAAAATAAATAATTAAAATAAAATATTAAAATTAACAAAGGCTTAAGATATTCAATAGACAGTTCTTCATCAAAGGGGCACATTTTATTTGCCAGTAGGGCACATTTGCTATTTTGGAAAAAAAGTGGGGGCACGTTCCCCCAGTGCCCCCCGGCTCCTACCGGCTCCTACCCCACTGGTCCATCTATCCATCCACTGACTCAGCACTATATATATAGCTCATTCGTCAACTCGTTGCAAGTTCTGAACATCTTACACATCTCTAACTACCAAGCCAGCTTCAATAGATTGGATGAAAAGTGCAAACATCCGCTCAGGTTGAATTCTTTAATGTGTAATACTTCACCTAGAAAAGTTCTTTTCATCCTAACGGGCAAATACCACTGTGTAAACTCTACTCAGACATATACAAATAAGACATGTTTATTTAGTGTTAGGTTATAAGTCAAGGCTCTTTTTATTTGTATGTATAATGATGGCGAATGTTCTCGAGTTGGCCTAAGTCACTCCCTGTGTGCTATGATAAAATATTATTCCGCTGATATTTAAAGGAAGTATATGCCCTGCGCTGTATAGAACCTAGTTACACTCCTCTTCTGCTCAATCAGAGTATTTGTGTAATGTTCAGGTCTGATCCGGGGAAACCCGACAGCCCGAGGCCCGGGTGAATGAGGGAGGGGGCACCGGGGGCCGGGGGAGGAGGGTTGCCAAATGTGGAGGGCCCCGGAAAATGTTGGGACCCGTAATTGTGTATTCCCGTTTTCACGAGATACTTAGAGAAAAATGAAAAGTGGAAAAGGCCTGATGACTTAATCATCCGAGGGGCCCGACCTGGCTATCGACCCGCTCTGGGTAATATTCGATAATTATGCAATTCCCTTAAGTATGTTCCAATATTCGAAAACTGGACGAGTTAGGCTACATTGTAAGTAGCCTCAATGTATATATTAGTTGTAGTGCTTGCCGGTTAGGAGTGGATTTTGCTCAATAATAAAAAATGTTATCATTCAGTAAAACTTTAACCGAGCGTTCATGTACCTTTCATCCTCTTCCATCCGCCCCGGAGGCTAGGTGTGTCACACAAAATCAACTAAAAAGTTGCTTTTCAAGTATGCAAACCCTGGAACATCTACATGAGAAGAGGAACAACACTATTTATACTAAAAACAATTGTTGAAACAAGGCACGATGGTCTATTGTGTACTGTTTGTATATCCCAAAGCCGATCCTTGGTTACGTCATAATCAGAGATGTACACATTAAGGGCGGAGTACAAATCAAGCATTTAGCGATTGATAAGGCACTGTTAAATCCCTTTGCATGGATAGATCAATTGAATGCATACTTTACACAAATGAGTGGTCTTTGTTAAAAGGACGACAGTGTAAACTCGCGCGCCACTGTCAGTTCCATTACAATTTCATCATTACGTTGTACAGTGCGGTAGAAC
This sequence comes from Apostichopus californicus, assembly GCA_020650975.1. NCBI lineage: Eukaryota > Metazoa > Echinodermata > Holothuroidea > Aspidochirotida > Stichopodidae > Apostichopus > Apostichopus californicus. Next base: position 11,477 of record JAIPMN010011869.1, read on the forward strand.
AGTTTCAAATATTTTTTGGCTTTCTCTTCTGCCCTGATGGCAAACAGGCGACATAAAGGCTACATCGTTTAAATAAAACTGAATAATAACGCCATCTATAGTTTTGGATTTGATTTGAGTATATATGTACTTTCTCTGATTGACTGCATGATCGGTTTAATCCACGACAACGGTCATCAGCATACAGCGTTTAGTAGTCTATACAAGCAGCCAATAGGAAGCCATCAGACGACACTTTATTTTTTGGACATTGAAGAAATGTTTCCGCAGATGCAAGTTCACAACCGGGTTCCAACTTGTTCTCATTGACAGGAAAGAAAAGAAATAGGAAAGACAAAGACCAAAAACAAAAGGAAAAGCAAGGAGAACCGAGAGAGAAAGGAAATAAATGTGTACGTGGTATAAAGTTGTAGGCGACCACCAGCTAATGTAATATATGTGTATTCCACCACCAGAAGGACTAGATTCATACAATACGTAAAGTGATAATAGAAACTAACGTTATTCATATATATATATTTATATATATGTAGCTACGGTAAAGTTTCTTAGAATAAACATTCGTTGAATACAAACGTTGTTGTTAACTTTAGGACAATAGCCACAAGAATCAAATTTGTCTTCATCAGTTTCAAAGCATTCCTCGACTCGTCTATAGTGCAAAAGCTTTACTTTTATATACATTTTTTTCCGCTCAAGGATTGAAGCCACGTTATAGCAGACCAATGTAATATCATCATAAATATAACTCCACGGACTTCTGTTTTTTTATATTTTTCTTTCATCGAAGCGACAAAGGTTGATAATGCGTTTGGAGTGAAAACTATACCAAAGTACAAAAGGAAGTTCAGTCCGCATACAGAACAATTAAAGCTGTTTTGACTGAACTATTGCAATCGCATGCATCATGTCATAGATAACGATTTGTGGAAGATTCGATGTATTTAGTTAAAAAAGATAATAAATCATATCAGGAAAGGACGGCTGAAAGGAAAACAAGTGTGAAGGTGAAAAATTACAGAGGCCTGTATAGGGTGGACTATTGCAAAAAATAAAAAAGACCGCGTACGCTGTAACAAGGTTTTCATATAACATTTGTACACCAGTGAAGAACCTATACTCATTTAGCGACAAAATGGCAGACCAAGAAGAAAACGCCGAAAATCTCGGTTTGAGATATTTGCTCAATTGGGTAAGAAAATCTTTCCATTTATCGTGAGAACTCTAGTAATATACCGTAGTTCTTTGTGTATTCCGTTTACGGAAAGTGTTGAACACGAATAATTGCTAGTGCCGTTTGTTAACCATTGTCAAAGCTTATATTTGGGATCTTTTGAAGTTTCGATGTAAACAGAGAAGGATATCTATAGCGAGTAGACGTTATCACTGCTTTTCCTTGCAAAGAGAGTGGGGTGGGGAGGGGGGTAGTGGTGGTGATAGGGGATATGAGGAGATACCTCACAGAACCCCAACTTCTGCCCATAATCGGAATTAACTTTATTGAATGAATGGCATGCAATAGGTATATATTAGGTTATAAAGAAAATCTTTAAATATCGGTATATACTGTATATAT
>JAIPMN010011871.1:0-18761 GCA_020650975.1 Apostichopus californicus
ATATATATATATATATAGAAGTTTTATGTAAGCGGAGCGAATTTCGGGGCAGCTCGTTGATTGTGAGGAAGCACTTATCTAAGCGTCAATATTTGTGAAAAATATCGTAAGGTTTTTCTTCAGAAAATATTTTTGACTAGTAATTGGAATCTCAATGTATTAATAAGTACTGGGTCTAAACCCTATCACTGCATTTTGAGGGAAGTCAGATCTTCAAGTGCAAAATATTGTTTTTTCATTTAAGGTTATCGTGGTTTTCTTGCGAGGTGTATACGGCGTATCTTGCGATTTAGGCTAAGAGGTAGGATCGGCCAAGGCCTACCTAGTTCTCATAGATTGTTACCTACATTCAATTTAATGCCTAACGGGAGGATCTCGTATAAATAGTAACAGACTGGGGCACATTGTCGTAATTAATATAGTTTCCTTGCTAAAGTTTTTGAAATGTTTGTATCGATCGTTTGTGCTCTTAGTTGCGCTGTTTTCTTTGTTACTCTTATTCTTATCGGCTTAAGTATATGCTAACTCTGTGGTTGAATATTTTGGAAAGTCATTCATTGGGCTTGGTGCGATACTGAGTTTACCGACTCTTTTCTTCATCACAGTTTATTCTAACCCATAGAAGCTCTGCTATGTAAAGCGGCTGCCAAAACCCTACGTTTACAGAATATACGAGATTGTACGTCTTTACGCGCGTATAATCCCTATTCAGGGGCACTAGAGCGAAGCCCTAAGCCGCGTAGACACGGCATAGACGCCGCGTAGACACCCCGTAGAAAGTTGCGTACAGAAACGTATAACAAAGTATAATCTCGTATAATCGCGTAGATAAACGTAGAGTATACGTCTACGTGGAGTTATACGTGAGCGGTACTGTAATTCACAACATCTGCAATAGTGCTGCTGCTTGAACACATTTATTTATCTTTATTTTATACTCTGGCTCATTACGGCTTGCTCACCATAATGTTCACAAGTAATATTTGATAATGATCCTTACACATACAAGCAGAATGGAATCAACTACTTGAATGTCAATAGCAATAACGTTACTATTGCCACATACTATTCCACTTTCCAACAGATTTATCTCAGAAACTACTGTAGTATAGTCTGCAGTGTAAATACTGTGAGGGATGATATCTCACCCATGTGTGGAATTGAGCCGTAATTGCTTCAATACTTTTGTCTCATGTATCTTGTGGATGGGTAGTCTGCGTACATCTGCTATGAAAGTGTTATAAATCCATGCCACTTTGAGATTTGTTGCAAGACAAGGACAGGTATTAACTATTTGATCCTTGTGACACCATTAACATGCAGCACAGGTTATATTGTACTTCTGTGTTCACCTCTTGACTTGTTGTTTGATATTATTAACAAGAACTAGTAGCTCTTAGTGGTGAACTTACTACTTATGGTAGTTACAGCTGTCTTGTCGTTCTCTGCTCCATTCATATCTCCATTTGCTCTCACTGTCACAGAGTACAGAGCATAACCTTTTAGTTTCCTAATAATGTGTGAAGTATTCATAGATGATTGCACTACTTCATCTTCCATCACAACAGTAGAGCAGGCCAGGTAACTCAAGAGACGATAAGATACAGAGTAGGAGGTAATTGAACAATTGTTGTTAGATTGGTCAGGTGGGCCCCACATGACCTCAAGTTGGCCTGGAATTTCTGCTTCAACCAACAAACTCCTTACACTTGGTAAGGCTGCAAAGATAATAGACGGAATTATGAAGTTACTTCATGGTGACTACCAAAGAAGTGAAGAACACCACCATGTTGACCTTGCTTGCTGTGGGAAATATGAAGGTTCTGTAAATTCATGTCCAATGTGTTACGGCAAGCTGGGAGGAATATAAATCTATACCTTTTTTGTTTGCTGAGTTTCAACATGAAATGAAATGTTCCATCTAATGTAGATTAAAATTTAGATTAAACTTCTGATTGCAAAGTTTACTGCAAAAATTAGCTGTATGAACATGTCATCTAGAAATATTTTTAGGGGGCTATCATATCTGGTACTTTTTATGATTTCATTCATATAGGTTATCTTAAGAAGTAAAATTTGCAGACCTGATTTCTTCACTTCACTTTTGTCACATTTTTCACAGTATTTGTGACTAAGTGTGGTTATTCACAGTTGGTTGTGCTTCACAAGTGATAATAATATCTTTCAAGCATTGTCTAGAAAATGTTGAAGAATTGTACTGTAAAGTAACATTTATCCCAAGAAAGACTCTCATATTGCTTTACTGACCACCCCACAATCAGATGGTGAGGAGAATAGTTGGGCAGAGGGTCCTTGTCTGGTAGTTGAAGTTTCCCTTTAGATGTTTTGCCCTATGTACTGCCCCCATTCCTGCCTCTTTATACACACTACCAAAAGAGATATTTCCACTAAAAGTGAAACTAAAACTGCTAACCATACTGCAATAAACATTCCTACTGAGTGTTTTCAACATCCAAAATAGCCAATGGTTAACAATAACATAAACATCAGCTTAAAGATTTTCCTTACAACTGACCCAAAAACTTAAAATAACAGAAACAGAAGACCTTAGGCTGCAAATAGTTACCTTCTGATGTAGTTATGATGTTTTCAGGGTCACTGAATCCATCACCACCATTAGAGGCTACAGAAAGGCGATACCTATGATGTGTACATGGAATCAGTCCATCAATGATTACAGATGTTTCCTCCAGATCCAGATTCCTGTCAATGAGCCAGCTAGAACCATTCCATTCTTGTAAGTTAACTGTAGTACTGGAACAGGCTGTGTCAATTCCTGAAATCTATTTATGAACAAATACAATATATACGCTTCATTTGTGAAGGAAAAAATGGATACATCGGGTGATGCAAAATGTCTCAGAGCCCTGTCCACCTAAGGTTGGAGGGTGATCAGGATTGATAAATATTTTAAGATTGATGTTAATTAATATGCACAAGAAAAATGTTGGAAATACCAGTAAGCACCTGATTGATGTGTGACTGCAAATCCCACATTTAAAACCAAGTATATGTTACTGTAAATGCATTACAATCTTTCATTACACAACAAGGAGATGAAATTACAAACAAGAGTTACAAGCAACAAAAAAATATAAACTAAAACTGCAAGCTAGAAATGGAAAAAGATATTGAGGCTTCTGTGGAAGTTTAAACCAGAAGTTGTGGCTATGAAGATGACTGAATAAACAATTGATTCATAATGGTGTGAATACACCAGGATAAACTTATGTTTTAGGTTATGTCATTGATTTCCCATTAATGGAACTGAATGATTTTAGATCATCTAATGGTTGTATCCTTCTGCAGGTATGAACATATATCCTGAAATAACCTCAATTGACATGTCATTCATGTGTACATATCCCTTTTCAACACATATCATCCCCATGTGCTAGTGATGGGAACAGGGAGACCAACTAAAAAGTTAACTACCTGGTAAAGAGAGAAATTCCTAAAAAATCCTAGCATCATTCTCCATTTTCCATTAAATTTTATTCCGGGTAAGAAAAGGGACGAAATCTTTCATGTGTGTTTCTCTGTTATTTCCTTATTTAGTGATATTCCCACTATCTTGATGTGTTTAACTGTAAAAGAAGAGAAAGTCTTGATCAACTGCATTGGTTTACCGTGACTTGTGCACACTACTGTATAGCCTATTAAACCAATCTCTCTGCTTTACATGCTTTCAATATAACAAACCATGACCTTTGTACTCTGGGCAGCTAAGAAGCCATTTAAGAACAGGTTGGTTAGGTCTAGCACAGTTATGATATTGTAGTGCTGCATAATTGCCATAACTTTCTTACAAATATATACTGTAAAATATCTCCCATTGTTTAACTGTAGCAATTTTATGTAAATATACCCTAAAACATGCTTTAAGGGATTCTTCAATCAGGCTTAGCATGTTTTCACAACAATACTTCCAATATTACATTGTACTGTAAGGCTTGAAAGGCCGTAGAGCTGCAGTTGCAAGTTACACAACTTTCACTAAAAGACAGCAATGGTGGAAAGCATCGCTGATTGACTTAAAGTAGGATATAAGAAGTAAATATAAGTATGCAGCCTTGCAGAATAAATCAGCTGTTCACATGCTAAACGAACATTTGTTAACAGTCGTATTATACACATGACTTAACGCCAATTGGCAAATGAGTACCTGAGACAATTTTTTGGACCAGCTATGAATGCAGCAGTACAAACAATTCCATGTCCATCCTAACTTAGTCACCTCATTTGAGATCTGGTACACATATGGTTAGAACTTAAAGTTTCTTATCAACACTGCTAGCCTCACACTAACGATCCTTGTTACAACATGTTTATTATTTTTAATAGTATTTACCGTGAATGTAACTGATCTTGGAGTGATGGCAGTTGTTAGGATTGGCTTCTCTGGTGCTGTGTATAAAAAAGGGTTTCAATCTGAACTTAGACCAACGATAATTTAAATTAAGAAACTATGTCAACTTTGATGATGCAGCCCATCTACAGTACATTAGAAATTATGAAGGTTCATCATAAATTATACAACTCATCTTCAATACAACCAAATTTGTAACACTGTTACCTCATTTCTTTAAATTCAAATATTATATCTCATGGTGACACAATATTTCAACTATTAAAATTTTACCTTGACACAGAGTTCTCTGTCCCTGAGTGTTACTAGGAGCTCCTTCCCCTCCCTGTCCTTCTCTCACTAGTATTATCTTGATTTCTCATAGATTATCTGGCTGTAAACCAGTCAACTGATAAGACTCTCACCTTGACACAGTGTTCTCTGTCTCTGAGTGTTACTAGGAGCTCCTTCCCCTCCCTGTCCTTCTCTCACTAGTATTATCTTGATTTCTCATAGATTATCTGGCTGTAGACCAGTAAACTGATAAGACTCTCACCTTGACACAGTGTTCTTTGTCTCTGAGTGTTACTAGGAGCTCCTTCCCCTCCCTGTCCTTCTCTAACTAGAACTATCATCAATTCATATTGAGTGTCTGGCTGTAAACCAGTTAACTGATGAGAGAGACTAACTCCTATCTTAACTTCCATGAAACTCTCTGTCCTTCCTTCCTCTTGATATTGAATCCTATAATCAATGATAGGTCCATCTCCAGTGTCCATCTCATGATTCCAAGCTGGCCAAGAGAGATTGATACTGGTAGAAGTTACATCAGAGAAAGCTAGTATGCCAGAAGCATCGGCATATACTGGTAAAACTATGAGAAAAGAATAAACCAATCATGTCAAGTAGCCTTTGTATCCTGTAACCATGGTTACACTGAATATTAACTTCTCAAAGAATAAACACCATAGTAAATCATCAACACTGCCAATTTGTGAATCCATTCAACTGACAGTAAAGTTAAAGTACAGCAAACAAACTCCTTCCTTTTTCAAAACTAATGTATTGATTCAGTACATGAGGCTGATTTACCTTAGCCTGAAAATAAATCTACTGTGGTAAATGAAATGTGCTGTCCATGTCTTCCACAGATAGCAGAATTCTTTATTAATACTAACCATAAGGCACTAACATGATGGTTTCCATACGCTCAGTATCACTGACGGAGCAAGTCACTTCTGTGCCTGCCTCTAGTGTTATACCCACTACCTTTGTTTGGTTATAACTTCTTGCATCTTCATCAGCAGTAAGTGAGGTACCAGTAGGATTCAGTACCAAGTCACTCTCTGCTACCAGAGGGTTCCTAATAACAGTACAGGTCACGTTAGCTGCTTGACCAGGGTTCACTCTGACATATGTTAGGATGATGTTCCCTGCACCACTATCTGGAATAAAGAAGTATTTTTGTGATTACTGATTTAAGAATAATAGTATGAATGATAAAGTATTACTAGGGCCATAATTGTAGTGTTGGTCCTATATGTGGAACTTAACTACAAACATAAAGATAACTTTAAGCCAACTGTTTGCTTTGAGAAACAACAAGTATTCTGTTATTATATTAATTAAAACTTTATTAAGTAACTTTTGTGAACGTATGATAGCATAGTATTCAAATTAGGAGCATTTGCATCAAATATAAAGTAAACCAAGTATGTTATAGCACTGCATCACTATTCGACAATCCTCCCTTCTTCCAATGATTTTGTTCACAGAAATTTTAATTTACTGCTTACTGGTGCAATTAATTTTATGTCCATTATATTAAATTCTTTTTTCAAACTTACTAAGTCACTAAACCATTTAAAGAAAGCATGGCTCTAATGCACTATCGTTCTGAATCAGCATAATTTTTCAAACCCAAACTTAAATCTGATACTTAAAATTTACTTAATGTTTCCATTGCAGATATTCTCAAAACTAAATGGTTTGGATAATTACAAGTGACAAGCTTACATGTCTCCCATAACTTCAGCACCTCGTTCTACTGTGCCTAGAACAAACTAATAACCTTTTTAGAACTGTGTGCCCTATCCCGGTCAATGCCCCCTTTCTGAGACCACCTCCCCTTCCCAAAATGATTGCCTATCATCACCCAGTGGTAGTCTTGCCTACCCGCCTACCCGAAAGGCTCGACTTCTTTCCAACCAGGGAGAATATGATACTCTGTACTTCATGTACAATATACAATATATGATACACAACAATATATCCACAGCTACATGGCTCAGCAATATCTATAATGATACAGCACAATCTGCAAATAAGCAATTAGTTGAGCAAATTATACTTCACACTTGCCATTATGCTGTATACTCCTGAAACATTTTTTAATAAACCTAGTTACACCTTTTTCAACCTAGGTTCCAAATCAGTTCAATATATTGAACTCACCAACATTCGTTCTGTTCGCAATCTGCATTTAGACGTATGATGGCCCTAACCTCTATTACCTATTAAGCTAGCGTGACCACTCCAGCTCCGTCCAGATGTATCCCCACCCCATCGGGTGAAGGAGGTGGAAATGGAAACAGGTAAGCTAGTCACTTGTAAATATCCACATCAGTAAGTTTTGGAATTTTTAATTCACTCCTAACTTACCTATCTCCCCACAACCTCAGCACCGAGCAGCAATGACTCAGCCTGTAAAGTATTTTGATAAGTAACATGTCACAAAAGTTTTCTGCAATCTCCGGGCTGCCGCCTTAAAGATATATTTAATCGGTACCCCTGCAAACAAGGCTATGACTCCCCTGATAAAGTGTGCTATGACTCTTGCCGAATCAATCGCAAATGGTCTAAAGACCTCTGGTAGCCATCTAAAAACAGTGCCTGTGGTTCTATTTTCTTCAGGTACCATTTCAATGCCATTACCAGGCACCATAATTTATCTTTCGCGATAGAAGTCTGATATGAAACTATCCCATGGAAGGAAGTTAACCTCTGGTTGTTGCTATAAAGGCTGAATCTGTTAACGGTAGAACCCAAAGGCTTTCCACCTTATATGATTGTTTTCAATAGACAGAGCATGCAGACAACTAATCCTCCTTGCCTATGCGGCAAAGAATAAGGTCTTCCTTGTTAGAGCCATCAAGGAAGCTGAACCCATTGGTTAGTAAGGGGGCTTCGTTAAGGCTCAAAGGACTGCTGACAATCCCCATGACGGTGCACTAATTGCCTGATCCTCTGTCTTTTTCCCCTGAGAAGTTGTGATATATACCTGTTGGCACCAGGGCTCAAACCATCTCTGAACCCTTTGTGGACCGCAGAGATCGCAGATCCGTAATTTTTAATGGTGGTTACTTGTTTACCTCCATCAAACAGCATCTGCAAAATGCTATACACACCTCCATTACAGAAATCTTGGTAGTAGATATTTGTCTGCTGTAGCACCATTTTATGAGTCTCCGTAGTCAGGAATTCTAAGTTGCCATTGTAGATATTCTCCTAGAGTTGGTCGCCATGGAGGCAACTGCCTCCAAAAATCCCTTCTATCTGAAGGAAGTCCTGACAACCTCCAGGCAACTAAGCCCAACGCTTTGAGTGTTGGAGTGCATGGGGCTCATCTCATCTGTGACAACAGATGGGGAGTATCAGGAAGAATTACAGGGACATCCATCAACAGCTGAAGCAATTCCCTGAACCATGGTCTATGGGGCCAAAATGGTGCTTTAAGGATAATTTCTGTATTTTCTGATCGATCAAGAATAGAGGTGGGAATGCGTTTGCTTCCAGATACTCCCATTGAAACGATTGGGCATCTGTTTGGTAGTTCCTCGGCTGGAACCATTTGGTGTAGAGCACTGACAGTCTGGCATTCTCGGAGGTTGCAAACAGGTCCATTGGTTGTCCTCGCATGTTTCTTGGGACAGAGACCACTCATTGGTGTCTAAAGTCCCCCTCGACAGAGCGTCTGCCATTACTTTGTCTCTCCCTGCTATGTGAGATGCTTTTAGGACTATACTCCACTCCCTGCACTGCATCAGTAGTTCCCACGTCGGATGGTACAACTTCCTGGAGTGTGTCCCACATTGCTGATGGACATAGGTAACCACCGTGGTGTTGTCTGTGAAGAATGTCATCTTGGAGTTCCTCACTTCTGGTAGAGAGGCCTCAAATGTCAGTCTGACAGTCAACATCTCTAACAGATTGATATCCTCCTTCTTTTAAACCAAAAATCTCTTCCTTTGTTCCGGTAAGCCAAGTAGCGTCGATGTTTCTGGTTCATTGGTATGTGCAAGTCAGGGTCTTGAGGTCGATGCTCTCTCACCACCCCACATGCTCTTTCTCAACAACAGGATAATCAGAAGCTAATGTTTCCATGCAGAAAAGTTTGGTTTGACAGGGTTTATGCTGAGGGGTTTCAAATTTAGAATGGGATGCCATGACCAGTCCCTCTTTTTGGTTACGAAAAATGAGGACCAGAAGAGCGGCCTATTCTCCCGATATCTTCACAACGACCCGTTTTTGTAGTAGTGCAGAAATTTGCCCCTACAATGCTAAATTTTGGACGGGATCTGTGAGTGTTGGTGTAACTCTTCCTCCTTCCCCGAAAGGCGGACACCAACTAGAGGGCAAAAGATTTTGGTCTCCTCCCTCCAGCACACCTCAGGATTTTCCAGGTTGAGGTGGGCATCCCTAGGGCAGGGTGTTCAACTATGATCTACAGGAAGAGCAGCTACTGTCTAGTCTAGTCTTCCCTGCAGATGATCCTCATGTATTAGCAACCCTGGAGCACACCCACAACTGGTTCTACTGTACCCTCTTGCTCTGCTTCACAGCGACCCTCTCTAAATATTCGTCTGTAGGACTACTGGACTCCTCTGGTAGGTCTTGCCTCTCTTGGTTGATAGGATCAAGGTTTACTTCTCTTCCCTGACCTGAACTCTGACTTAGCAGACTTCTTACTGAAGTTTACAAGAACACAGCTCTTCTTGTAAGACAGAAGTGCCATCATCCTTGTCTCTGCCTCAAAGAAGACCACCTGATGGACGAGACCCCGTTTTCCCTTATGGATATCATCGACCTCATTGACATCCTGGCAAACTGGTCATATGCTATTTTGGTCAACAGACCCAACAGTAAGAGGACCTGTCCTGCCTCGTTTCTGGAGACCTGCGCCCGGTCTCCTGGCAATTGTTGATGGTACCTCATCAGCACTTTGGCAATCAACACAAGGACCGATGTTAACTTAATGCCTGATTGGGCTGCTACATCCATGCTCCATCATTTTCGGAGCTGGGTCCATAAAATCCTGGGACGTGAGGATCTCTGCTCCACTCGCTACTTCACCATTGCTTCTTGAGGGACCGATGGACACTTAAATAAACTCTTTCATGTGTCCTTGGGGACTCTTATTGTTCTATCTGCTTTTGCTGGTAAGGTTGTCCATCTCTTTTTGGCAATACCCCCAAATCTGTCGAGGCACAACGCATTGACTGGCATTGTGGATCTTGGCTTCGCCACACTTTCTCCATGGACGTGAGTCTAGACACTCAAGACGGGTTGGGTGATTGTTCTTATGGCTCCTCAAATCCCTGGTACCGTCATTCCCTCTGCAGGGGTGTCCTCCTCCTACACTACTCTTTGAGAATAATCCTCCAAGCCTGCTTCAAACCCGAACGAATCCTCCATCTAATCATCTAGACCTGAGAGTGCTACTGATGCTCTTTACTCTAGAACATCCTCTGGACATTTGCGAGTCGAATTCAGACGACACTTCAGAGCTAGGGGACCACCTCCTCTTGCTCATACAGCCTCTTGGTGACCAAGAGCTGTTCAAGCCACATCTCTATTCCCAATCTTGGCTTTGGGCACCTGAACCTCCTGTTGGATGTCCCTTTCTCAGCGACCCACTGGCCATGTCCAACTCCCTGTGTATCCCTGCCGGGGTTGGACTATGGCAGCTCTGCATCCCTACTGGGACCAGTTGTACCTCTCTTAGCGACCATGTGGACACTGATTATTTTTGCGACCCTATGGACACTATAGCACTCTCCATGCTCTAGCCCTTCTGCAGTCACTCTGCGACCTGCTTGTCTTTCTCTTTCTCCCAGGGATGCTTCAGGCTTATTCTTGGGCACTTTGGGCTTCCTCAGCAGAGCCTGACCTTACTCTTGTCCTTCCCTTTGGTTGTGTTGCTATTCTAAACGTAGCCAGGACCGCAAGAGGAACTCTGCTACCCTACCCTTCCCCGCTACTCTCCTCTACTCCTGCTACCCCATTTCTACTCCCTCCTCCAGGAAGCCGTTTGGTTTGGGTAGTTGAGCCAACTGCTCATACAATTGATTTCTCTGCCATTTCAACCACGAGTCCTGCCTCTGTGACAGAGAGAATTGGGTACACACCAAACATGGATCTCTTCTAGTAAAGGTTCAGAATTTTGGGCAAAGATCATGTTCGTCCCACGATCTCGGGACGAAACAGCCGGCAGTTTACTCACTTAAGTTGGCTCCTAGAAGACATCTCAAAATTATCGAATTCAGGCAAATTATGAATGGCAAATGAGCGAACAAAGGTGGAAGGCTTACTAGTAGAGTACTATCACATGGCCAAAACCCTTAACAAGAATACATAGGAATTAGGCCAATAAAGGTGGAGGAATGAAAACGGATCAACATTGTTTGAAAAATTAGCAAGAGAATATGACCGTACAAGTAGAATGAGACAGCAATATAACAAGTACACAAATGGGCAGGAAAGCGGAAAACTAGCGTTAGCAATTTACGGAACTGCTATATGTACCCCGAATTCTTTCCTTTATGTTTTCTTTGTGAGTGTGGAAGTTCGTTCGGGTTCAGTATAATTTACATGTGAACATGAAAATAAGATGATCGAAATGAAGCAAAACAAACAATTTTCTCATTATTAGTCTGTGTTTAAACACTGGAAAGGTAACCGTTTGCGCAAAGATAAACTATACAAAAGATTGGCACACTTTAACCACGATGAAGTGCATTGTCTGCAGAACAAAAGAACGTAGCAACGCTGGTGCCAGGATCGTCCAAGTTGCTTTCGGAGAGTTATACTCATGCATATCTTTAAGCTCCTCCCTTTCTGCATAGGACTTCTGCAGGGCTAGGGAGCTCATTTTACAGTGTGTGCACAAAGTGTAAAGGGGTCATTGTGCAGTTGTGGCTCCACCAGGCGCAGACTAGATTTGGCTACGTTCCCTAACCAAAACATGAAAAAGGCTGTCCTTAAAACCTTCCCATAAGAAAAATATCAGGTCGTGCACAAAAACTTCAGAAAGTAGTTGCTATTCTAAAACACCAAAAATGACTTGAAAAGTCCAGCTCCGAACGAATTGACAATGAAAGATCTGAGCACAAAACAAACTTTGGGTGGTAGAATGGATATAGAGGGTGCACAGTGTTAATAGGTTACCAGTCCATTCTAGGTACTGTAGAATGAGTTGCTGAGGTTGTGGGTTAAGCAAGGCATGAATTAAATATACAAGATTTTGTTCTAATTTGATTAATGTGGCATTCCACACATGAATTCCTAATTGAAGAAGATATGTGACTGGACCTAAAACCCTTGAACATAACAGTGCCTTCAACAATTTTGTCAGCACAAACTCTTAAGTCTAATACCATCACTTTGTCCCCTACAGAAACAAATCTTTCAGGGACTTCAGCATTTCGGACACTGTTTTGGCAGTACAGAAGTATTTCTATCTGTTTTCAACACAAATAATTTTGTTTGAAGCTCTCTTTTAAAGAAATATTTTACTGGTGTCTATTTGGTCAACGAACTTGGAGTTGTGATATCAATTTTAACAAAAGATTGATCAATGTTCATTTGAATTCACCACTATAAAGTTTAACTTTTTTCCTTGACTGCTCGATTGCACTTTTTATATAATGTATCCTATTTTGTTGGCAAAAAATTTAACCACTTTGGCTATAAATTGTGGGCTATTATCAGCAATGAATACCTTAGTTCTTAACTCAGTGATCACTAGTCTTATCTAGATTTCATTACGACTAGTTCCAGCCATTTCTAGTGAGCATCAACTACTATATGATACATATTTACCAAGGAAAAGACAAATATAATCAACATGAATACAGTACTGTCCCATAGTATTGTTGACCATATCCAATGAATTAATGATACTTTTGAAGGAGGCGATTGAATGTTTTGAAAGCATCACACAATTCTACTAGCTGTTCAATGTGCACATTCATACCAACAATTTCATCTTGACCATACTTGGATTGGCTTGTATGCAATTCTTTAAAAATCTGGTCTTGATAAACAAAGAACAAAGATGAAACAAAACTTTCCATAATAAACGATTACTTTTAACAGAAAGCTCATCCTTGTTAGTTGAGTATGGCAATAAAAACATTGCTTACATTAGCTCTTTTGGCCAACAATAGAGGACAAAATGTTTTACTTTAGACAAACTACTAACAGTACTTATAGCCCTTGCAACTTGCTTTGCACTGAGCAGGAGAGATTTTATTTTTGATTGATTCACCACAGTAGCTTCTTTTGTCTGAATTATTTTAGCAATTGTGTCATTATTACTTAAGTAAGGCAATCTTGATAAACAATCAACATTAGCATATAGCATCAATTGACATTATGTACCTTATATTATTCTTATAACCACTAAGATGAATAGCCTAAACCTGCAATCATCATGCAGCTAGGTTAACGCAAGTACTGTTCCAGACATCATTAATAGTTATTGTTGAGATGCTGGAACTAACAAGGTTAAAGCACTGTTCGAGAAACCAATGATTATTGTTGAGTTGCTGGTCCTAATAATAGTTAAAGCACTGGTCCAGACATCTATAATGGTTATTGTAGAGTTGCTGGTCCTATCAAGGTAAAAGCACTGTTCCGGATATAAATAATGATTATTGTGGAAATACTGGTCGTTTCGTGGAAAGAGTACTGTTTTGAGATGTCAAATAACGACTATATTTTTAAAATCCAAGTCTAAATAATACAAAAATTGTACCTTCATCACATGCTATCCCAGTCCAGGGTTCTGCACACCCATTGGAACAGTTATCCTCAACTTCACTGCATGCATCCCCTCCACTGGAACAGGAGCAGGATATATTGCAGAAGACACCATAAAAACCAACAGGGCAATTAACTGGCACAATAAATAAAAAAAAAAATCACAACATAATTAGAGTGCAACCACCAAAACCATGACATACTATAATGGAGAATGTTCACTCATGTTGACTTGTCTAGGAATTCTTGATACTATTATGGTACAAAAACGGGACTCCATGTAATGCTGGGGAGAAGTGTATGGAATACAGATTTGCCAAAGAGCCAATCATAAGTAAATATGAGAAGTTTCCAAGTAAGCTCCACCTACATGCATGTAATGAAGACATCTAGTGGCTGAAATCACATTGTTCTAAGAGTTTAAACTTAGGTCAAATCGGGGTAAGAAACTAGAGTACACATCTTCAAAGGTAGCTATTATGGACTGAAAGCAGCCATTATATCTCACAGTTTGTCTACAGCTTTACATTCCTTTTACAATCTTCTCTGTCCTTGGAAATATGATATGATCGGAAAGTTCACTTATCAGTAGTAGCTTTTTTATCTGTGGATTCATAATTTATACATTATAAAGAAAACATTACTCAGACACAAAGAAAAGCACAGGAAGAAGAGTGGTATCGACCACTGCTTACAACAGATGTTGAGCTATTTCTATATATCTACAGGGATTATGGTTGTTTTAGTCATAATATGACGATATTTTTACATTCCAAAATCTTGGGTCTGTAAATATTCCACTTGCCCCATCCTTGAACCCAAAGCAATGCTTTAAGTAATGCTTTTATTTAATGATTTGAATTAATTGTCAAAAACGAATTAGTACAAAGTTGCAAACAAATTTCCTGTCTATCTGTTCTTGATTAACCACTCCCTCTTGACATCAGCCAAACATAAAACATTTCTTTCTGTTGAAGTGATGGTCATTTATCCATTCCCGTCTTACTCCCAACCCTCACACTGGCACCCTCCCCATCCACCCAACAAGCGAGGATGATAATATTAGGAGTAAGATGATCAAGCTTCAAAAGTTGGACGAAACATTTCAATGCCAATTTCCATTTTGGAACAGTATGAAACTAAAATGTAAACTTGTCTGAGCCCAATATGTATCTTACCTGTATTGCAGACAATTTGTATCACTACAAACCTTCAGAAGAAATCAGTAATACATTGTCCTATGAACTTTCCTAATTTGAACGTAAAGCAGTTCCTCCAACCTCAGTGAGATGGCAAATATTCTTGTTTATTTTTTACACAAATGAGATTTGTTGATTAAGGCAGGGTGCAGATATTATAAGGAAAATCCTTGTTGTAAAGTTAGTGTAATCCCCATAAAGGGATTTTCCTATATGCCCTTTAGCATGTCTTACTCACATTGACAGTTTGTCCCTGTCCAGCCATCTTCACATTGGTTATTTTCACACACACCTGTGTCTAAAGCACACAGAGAGTTATCTGCACAATGACACTCCTGTTTACAATCAGCACCAAACTTCCCCATTACACAAGCTGTGGAAATAAACAAAACACCAAGTGTGATGATGTCAGCATCCAATACTACTGGTTGTTTTCCTAATGTGACTGCAGTTAATCTAACCTTAATATAAATTTGATGTACAAAAGTGTTAAAAGTCATCGAAGGGTGCTCTGTTGTTCATGTGAATTTAGAAGTGTATGTTAGACATTTAGACTTGATCATGGACTAACATTAACATTTAGGCCTGCACAGCAATGTCATCAATAATAAAACCTTAAAGGAGCATTCACTTTTGGAGATTAAACATGTTTTGAAGCTGAACAAGTTGCAAATCAGAACACCTGTACACCTGATCAGCTTTGCTAACATATAAAGCTTTAAGTCATCCTTTACGAGACACATGTATGACAAATATTAAAGAGACGTAAACTATGAATGGTGATGTTGTTTAGCTTGACGGGGATGTCGTTTGTCATCAACATATTATTTTCAGTGTTCGAATGGATTCATAAAATCTTACGAAGGTTCCTCCATACATGCATAAAAGTTGCTCAATTTGACAGCACAAATAGATCAGGAAGATACTGTTTAGTGCAGATTTGTTGCTCGAATATGCTGGTTGTGTTTGTCCCTTCATAGTGCTGCTGAATACCAGTAAGAGGTACGTACACTTCAGATGGAATTGCTCCTCATTATAGTAGGCTCCCTTTAATACAACTTGTGTGCTTCTAAGTGCAATGGCATTTATTCATGTTTTATTACATACATCTTGTATATTCACATATATATCTCCATCAGATCAAACATGCAAATTTATTTGACCTGGCCCACTGCAGCTTAAAATATTGCTGTGACATACTCCGAGCAAGATTGCAGAGAGGACATCAATTGTGTTTATTTAAATAGGGATGTGGTATAAATACTTTTAAGAGCCAAGTATAGGCCTATGTATAATGTTTGGTCTATATATGTTCAAGGAAGTTTGGCCTTTGTCTTTACAAGTCCATCTTTGCTGTGACATTAGTCCCCAGTGAAGTCTTTAGCATGAAGATAATTGCTTGGTCTTTGTTCCAGTCCAGGATAGGCCTACTACAATTAAGTAGTGAAACACATAGACCTAAACTTTAGGCTAGCTCTAACATTAGTGGTTTCATGCATTCCCTCATTTTGTGCAAGCTGCATTACGTACAGATTGCATCCATGACAATCAGTGAAATAGGCTAGGCTAGTCTAGAGCCCATAGTTTTAAATGCAGTACAGTAGGTCATGAGTTGTATATTCTTTGCATAGGATATAGTGGCAACAGATGATCAAATGAACTGCTTGTTATGTTTCTTTGTAATCAATGCTACATCAACTTTGGAAGGTGGCATATATGATAATGTACAGTATGTAGGGTTTTGAGATTCAGCAGCATTTCTACTGCAGTTGCTACAGCTGTTGTATTAGTACTTATTTATAATTTTTTTCTTTTCTTTTCAAGTTAACTATATTATTCAGAGGAAGAGAATGAATTTTAGAGGCCAGTAATAATAATCATAATAAATAAGCAATTTCTTCTTTGTTCATCAAACTATGACAGAAATGTATACCCTTTTATTTTACATCATGCATATATATACTTATTAGCCTGTTCGGTTTTCAATAGAATAACAACCTTTTGGTATTCATACCTGCTGTACAGTTTAATCCTTTGTAGCCAGCAGGACAGAAACAGCCAAGAGGATTAGGATAACAGATGATTGCACCCTGACATCCATCAGCATGGTCATCACCAGAATCATCACATTTATACTCAGCATTCTGACCAAAGACATTCCTGCCATGAACTGTTGATCAAAACATGATCAAGACATTAGTGACCTTTACAACAGCTGACGTATCAGTGACATAATCTTACCTAAGACATTCCTTCCTCCTGCTGTAATAGGAGGTAAAGTTGGATCCAGAAATATTGATAAACATGTTGATGAGAATAAAAGCACAAATAGGGAGGAAAAAAGCTAATAGATAAGTGACAAAATCTGACCAAAGACATTCTTGTCATGTACAACTGAGTGGAGACAATTAAAGTGCAATACATAGTCATAATGCAAATTAATGTTATATCTCAACTGAAATAATATTTCAGGCAACAGTCTAACTGATCAATCACACAATTTATAACATATTCCAACCATGTACAGATGATATGAGTAGATATTTATATGATATTTTATGTTCATGATCCGGTCTCAATGTAGGACTAGATATCCTTTTCTGCAGTCAATTGTTAATGAGAAATACAATGAGGAGATACTTGTAGTAATGAAGGTTCTCTTGAATGAGCTATAAGGGCAAAGATATCATTTCCAAAGTGTGAGATTAGATCCTGTTCTCAGCCAGCATCAAAATAGCAGGATCTGATCCAGATTAGCGTTGTGCAGGATCCCGGTAGTCAAGTGAATCCCGGTATCCTGATCCCGCTATTGACTAGTAACGATCACAGTGCAATGTGTATACTACCGGGGGTGAGAAAACAACCAGTTATTACATTAGTTTCGGTATCATTCCCGACAAAATAAAAATATCTACGTGTTACCCCTACCAAAAGGGTTACTTCGCTGCGCAGTCGCTGCGACTTCGCTGCGAAGGAATACCTTCGCTACAAGACTTCGCAGTACTTCACTTTTACTGTGACTTTGCCGTGACTTCGCGACAGCAGAAATATTACTTCGCCGCAGGGTTTTGCTCCTGTGACTAGTCGCAGCAACATCGCAGCAAAGGAATATGACTTCGCAGGAGGCCCATCTTCTTGTAACTGGTCGCAGCTACTTCGCAGCAAAGAAAGTTACTTCGCAGGAAAGGCCTTCTTGTTGCAACCAGTCGCAGCTACTTCGCGGCAAGGAAAGTTACTTCGCAGAAAAGGTCTTCTTGTTGCAACCAGTCGCAGCTACTTTGCGGCAAGGAAAGTTACTTCGCAGGAAAGGCCTTCTTGTTGCAACCAGTCGCAGCTACTTTGCGTCAAGGAATAATAACTTTACAAAAAGGTACCATTCCTGCAACTATAGTTGTGGGAACTCAAGTTATTACTGCATGATCATGATTCATGGGCAGGTTTCCCTTCTGCAATTAGCTGTATTTACTACACAGCGAGAAAGCTTTCATAGTGCAGCATAATGCAGGTCATAGTGCAGCGGTTCTGCAGTTAACTTATCTTCACAACAAGAAGAAACTTACATACAATCTTACAGACTCAAACTCTACACAAACCAAACAGATATCATACAATTTTTAGGATTTCTTTTTATTGGTTTCAATTCAAGAGCCATCATCTTTTAAATATTTTAACTTTTCCTGTACGAATAGAAAATATGTGGTACCACTGAACAAACTGTAATGGTTACAACATGAGGAGAGGCACATTAGAGATTATGATTCCTGCACTTTAATTCAAATAGGTTACTGTAACATCAAGGCTTATAGATCAGCAATTAAAAAATTTACTGATCTTTTAATTTGTTTTAATTCGAACAGGAAACCCACAAATAACACTAAGCAATGCAAATTATTTAATCTTTAGAATCTTAAAAGTAATATCAAAACTCTGAGAACAAAACTCAGGAAGATTCTTATTCATAATTCTACAAAACTTCACTGTAGTTTCTGTTAATCAGTTAATAGGTTTCAGTTAATCAGTTAAAATGTTAATCAGGTTTTTAAAATTTGGAAAGTCACTGAGAAACAATCCATACTTCCCTTAAATCTATGCTGAATTTTATCTACAAAACCAGGACGCTGAAACAAGTTTTGAATTTGAGGCTCTAGTGT
>JAIPMN010011872.1:0-24037 GCA_020650975.1 Apostichopus californicus
TATATAGTTTAATAACATATCAGATGGTCTGAAATTATGTCATGCTTCATGTTTTGGTTGGCAGGAAGTAAAAGGTTCATCTTACATGGTTCAGCCATTTGCAATAGGTCCAACAAGGTTATACATTCAATGTATTTTTTTTTTTAAATTTCATAACGTTCCTTATGAAACTAAACTAGTCACATATAGATGAGCGCATGACAGCTTTTCATACATTCCCCACCCACCAGACCACCATGCCACATTGCCTCACCCCTCCTTTTACACGTACGCGTAAAAATTCTATGGCAAAGCTTGCTCCAAAATTGAGAGGATTCCAGGTCAGCTAATATAGGCCCTAGTTAGTATCAGAAATGGGCGTGGGGAGGGTGCCATATTGTCAGTAATTGCTCATTTCGATAACAGAATTTAAATGTTGTCATATTTTAGTGCAATCAAATAGCAGAAAGTATGAAAAGGCTCTTGTGATACATCATACAATGGTATACATAAAGTTAATAAAATCGTCATCATATAGCGTTCTTTATGAGAAATACTACTCATATATAGATATGTGCTCTACAGGTTTCCATACATTTCCCATGCACCCACCAGACCACCATGTCACATTTCCTCAGCGCACCATGTAAGCCCGGAATCCCATGCATGACGTCACATCTACAGCGTGACATCACAAAGGGGTCAGCAGTGTCCAAAATTGCGTTGTAGGCCCAGGGAGTTGTTATTCCATAACAACTCCCTGGTAGGCCTAGCCCTCGCATTGCCTCATCATTATACACGTACGTGTACAACTATAGTATGCGACTTAATTTATCACTGGAAGTTTGTGGGGGAACTGGCGGTGCGTACTTTGGTCGTTCAGTGACTTTGGAATTAGAGACTTTATGTCGTAGTGCTGAGGAGTTGTGAACAGCTTCCTTATGGGGCGTTCTTTTATTTATAACTGCATACAAGTCACTGTTTTCAACCTCACTGTTCTGTGTTGCAACTGGTTTGTCAAGAAGGTCGTCATCATCATTTTCAATTTTTTCTCTCCCTTTTCTCGATTTTGACTTATCTATAGTTCCATACAAAGCACTCAAATCTTCTTCATCATTTTTTACTCCTGTTTCAATTTCATCAGCAACTGGTTTGTCAAGAAGGTCGTCATCATCATTTTCAATTTTATCTCTCCTTTTTCTAGATTTTGACTTATCTATAGTTCCATACAAAGCACTCAAATCCTCTTCACCATTGTTTACTCCTGTTTCAATTTCGTCACCTGGAAAGTTATAAGAAGAAGTCGCAATATGTATTCCGTAAGTATCGTCTTTGGATTCACGACGTGAATATTCAGGAGGTGATGTTGTTGCTACGTTATTAGACCTGTCACTATTTTCTTTTCCCTGATATGACGACGATTCATTGATATTGGTTGCTGGCCAGGCTAGCATAAGTCGTCTTGCTGTATCCTGCATATCAACATACATATCACCCTCTCCAGCATTAACGTCTTCTTTCATGGTATCATGCTCGATCATACCATTAGCCAATGTTTGAGAATGACTTTGATCATCAACTTCTCCATCGACGTTGACTGGGTCAACAAATTTAGTCTCATTTTCAGTCGTTTCTACTTCAGATGACTTCAAATGGATCACAATTTCTTTGTTCGTACCTTCTATGTTTAATTTCCCTCTGACGCCTGCCGCACTGCTAGTGAATGATGACTTAGAACTAGAGGCGACCTCATCCTCTTCTCGAAACGTTTTACCTCCTGTACTCCAAAAGTCATCATCGACCTGAGTTGTTTTGGTTGAGTCACGTGTCCTTCTGAATGTTCCCAACACATGATTCACAAAAGACGGATTCTCATAAATATGTTGGCTAACAGTTGAAATGCGCTTTAGCTTTCTCGTTTTGGTGCGTTTCTGTCCACATAAATGCAAAATTATTAAAATAAGAACAAGAACTATGAGAAGTCCTACCAACCCCATTAACCCATATATAGTTTTATTGTTGTCACTGTTGTTGTTGTTGTTTATCGTGGTGGCCGTGGCTGTGGTGATTGTATGCAAATATTGGCTAACTTCTGATGATGTTACAGAAGATGTCAATTTACTTCTGGCTGTGGTGATTGTATGCAAATATGTGCTTACTTCTAATGATGTTACAGGTGATGTCAATTTACTGTTACCTGTTGTCGTCTGCCTGCTCATAACGCTAATTGTGATCCAACATCTCTTATCAGTGTTCGTGGCAATGCAAAAAAACATACAGCTATTTCCAGTTATGTACTGTACAATTCCGCCTTTTGTTTTCAGCACTCCTGTACGTGATCCATCCGAAACAATTGCTTCTTCTACTCCAGTTATAATGGTAGCTCCTTCGCCGCACGCTGCCTGCCAGTGAAAGTTTGAAGCGGAAATTGAAGTGTCATAGTAACAAAACAGATTTACCATATCACCTTCATTTATTGTAGATGGACCGACACACTGTGGAGAGTCCTCTCTGCGAAGGATAGATAACGTGATTTCCAAAGTGGGGAGCGTTATATTACTCCCATTGGCGTTAACATATTCCACAATACAGTCATACCGGCCACTGTCATCTACAACAGTTGACGATATATTGAAATACACATTTTCTCCCGGTTCCGTTCTATTTACTAGCAATGTAGACTTTTCATGTGAGATTGTAATGCAAACTTGGTTGACGTTAGCTAGCTCCGATACACCGCAAGATAGTCTTACGGTCTCTTCTTCGAAAATCACTCTGTTATATTCCGGCCTCTCGATTTGAAAGGTGACATGTTGTCCTTTTACAAAGCATATACAGATATATATCGCTCCGAAAAAAACTAAACCGGACGTCGTTTTCCAAAACATGTTGTCCCGCTAGGCTGTACCGCCGTATACTGATAAACAAGTTAATCCTCCCTGACGTTTATTAAAATATCGACTTTCATGTCAAAATGGAATAGAATGTTGCGAATCGGATTCCCTTCGTCTCAGCATGCAGGCCTAATGATCATTACGAATTCTTTTCCTTGTTAGTTGATAGACATGAAAGTAGAATCTTACTCCTCCTCTGTTTCAAGGATTTAAACTTCCAGACGAAAAAACTGACCACACTAATAAGGAAGTTAACTGTACCACATAAATCTTGCTATACTAGAGCCTGAGTCACCTTGTAAGGTAGTCCGAGATACAAATTACAATGCTATAAAACGAGGCCTATTGGTGGATAACAAGTGGTTTACATGCTTACTGATGCGTGAACATTCTATTCCCCGCGTTGTATAGTTTATTCAGTGCTTACTACGAATTGCTTGAAAAATATCACAATAAGAGGGCCAACTTAGAACCGTGCAACTAATACAACTTGAATGCCGATTTCCAATCATTGCTATTACACAATAACCGTCAAATCTACCATAGAAATAATATGAGCGTATATTTCGTAATGTTGTCACTACGTATAACACACATGCAGGTTATGGCAGTACATGGTATTTTTCCACATTGGATGGGCAACTGAGCGGCGGGTGTGGTGTATGGGCAAGGAAGCTGGGTTTATCGGGGAAAGGAATGAGGTTCTTCCCAACACCCTACTGGTTAGGCTGCTTTCCTCAGACATGCACACTACTGCACAAATATTATTGTAGCAAAATCGAAACACAAAAAATGTATCAAATTAGAGGATCTGACGTTTTGATACCGATCACATCTTCGCCAGAGGCAGACTGAATCAAAAACAGTGTCATTGTCGTTTCGGTATTCTCAAACAAATTATCCATTTCATGACAAGGAGAAGGGGGAACTGAGGGAGGGGCTAACGGCTCGACCGGCGGGGATATCGATCCATGCACTCGCCCATCTATATAGTTATATCTCCACCTTTGGGTAACATCTCAAGACGATTGAAATAATCTGTTCAAAGTGAACACGTTCATCTCTTCGAGTGCATTGAGCACATTTCTACATAGCGCTCTCACTTTCCAGCAATGACGGTTTAAAAGTCAAGTCAAGAAGCAATAATTACTCAACAGTGACAAAAAGAGAGAGAGAGAGGAAAAAGAGAGAAGAATAATGCTACTGGTATTAGTGTTATAAGGAAACTCGAGCCCGGACTGAGACTCGAGTTCATTATTCAAGGACTCGGGCTCGAATGTTGAGGAAATTTAAATTGAATTATTGAGCTATAGTACATATGCCAAAACTTTTTAAATATCTGAGGCATATACCAATAAGAAATAATGCCATCTTAAATGTATTAATTAACGTTAAGTATAAAAAGTCGTGAGGTTAAAGTTTAGATAGATCCAGCAAACCGTCCACCTTCACCGTGAGGCTCGTGTATATACGTCAAACCCGCTGGGTGTACTTGTTAGAGTTTTTGGCATGACTCAGCAAGTATACGAACCCTGTATATGTATTGTTAAAGTTGAGCAAAAAGACAAACAAAAAACGTGGCACTTGAGAGACTAACTTGGTCTCGGACATTGACCTGTACACTAAGGACTCGGATTCGGGCTTAGATTCAGACTCGGAGAGTAATGACTCCGACTTAAATTAAGACATGGACTCAGATCAAAAGAACTCGGACTAAGACATGGACTCAGATAACAAGGACTCGGCGGACTCGAATGTCACTGACTCGAATTCGGGCTCGCATACTAAGGACTCGACTACAACACTACCTGGTATGTACTGGGAGCTGTATTAGGTGGAAGAAATTCCTTTGCATACTATAAGACACATATTCGTATATTTGCTCAAAACTCTTTGCCGTCCCTCTCCGCCTTTCAGAATCCATGCCGGATTAAAGCTCTCGTTAACAATTAACCATTATTTGGAACATGACATATAAGTACATCGGCGATACCTGTCTCATAGCTCCCAACTCTTGAGAAGGCAAATGCGGGTCCATGCCACGAATCGCCATATAAGGGGAGGGGGTGTCCCCCTCCCCTTTTGATATTTTTTGGAATCCTGGTGATGCCTACATGTAAAATGGTGGCACTTAGAAAGGCTTTTGTCACCCAATATTTTCTGAGAAATATGCATTGTTTCGTGTGTAACATCAATAAATTGAATAGTAGGTGATAATTCATTCTTTCCCGTGGCATGAAAATGTTCGCTGCTCGCCCCAATGAAAAGAAATATAGGCTAATTTGAGGTTCAAATGATGCTGTAAAGGAGGTTTTATACTCTATTATGCTAAATAGAAAGTCAAAATTTGATGCAATTTTTTTGTGTATACTTGACAATTACAATGCGGGTCTTTCGGACGCTTGCGCGGGTCAGCGGGTTTGGGTGTTAGAATGCGGGTCCAAGCCGCGAAATGCGGGTCAGTTGGGAGCTCTGCTGTCTTTATATGTTTATGTTTTAGTGACAGATAATCGTATAATGTCATATAGCGGAAGAGTGGATTCAATGTTTATTAAAATGAATATTTAGGAAGACAATTACTGCTTTATCTTCAGTCGGAAATGCTTCTAAGTTTAGCTAACTAGTGATTTCCCGGTTCTAATATTAAGTACCAAATACATAATTCAGTGATTATGTGTTGTGTTTTGCATTTACAATGTATAGTGTCTCTTGCGGATAACTTTTATGATATGTGGGTTTAAATAGGAAGGGCAATCAAAAAACTACTTCTACGCACTATCCTTCTATATCAAAATCACGGTTAACACTAGTACACTATAACAGGCTGACATTATAACACGACTATTTAACAAAGTCATAGTGTTCCTTGATCGATAACGTTGGGATCCCCAGTGATCCGAGGAAAAACATAAAAGTTACGTCAACAAACCTTAACAAACAAACAAACAAACAGCTGTATTTTGTTATTTCTGCTTTTAATATAATAATTTCGCTTACCTATGTCGCAATTTCGTCTTTCCTTTCTCGAAACTTCCAACTTTTATCTCACTTTCATAACTTCGTGATACAAGTCAAAATTTCGACTAAGCAAAATAGTCTACCTGTCTTCTATAGGCCACCGTAGATTGAACCTGTATCCTTAGCCTATTTTAGGTTTCATTCTGGTCAATCTGTCGTATCAAAGGGGGAGTTTATGCAGTGAATTTGCTGATATCGCACCGGTACGGTACGAACCGTCTTAGACTTCGAACAATACAGTACCTCACCCGCTGGAAATATTTTACTGTGATTTTTAGGCCAACCCCGACCCACCACCACCAGACTACAAATACAAGTAAGTTTAAACCAGGTGTTTGTAAATTTGAAACTAATTTCGTTTTTAGAATAATCAGTCCAACGTCAGTTTGGAAGCAGTAATTCTTGACCCATCTCCAATTTACTGACATTACCAATACCACTACCAGCCTTAGTACAAATACAATAAATTACCTAACACACGATGAGAATGTACACGTTATTGTTGGACGTTGGTCGAATAAGGGGTGGGCCAGCTGTTACTATTATGGCTCTGAAAATAATGTTAGGTGGTAGGCCTACGATTAAAGAATGCCCCCACCTTGCAGAAGTTCTTGTTTTCTTGTGGAATTACAGTCAAATTGTTTGCCTTCTGCACAGCGACTCATACTCAAGCCAAAATATTTCCTGTTAGAAAGATGTGTTGTTCTCATAAGCCTGTATGAAGAAAAATCGACCTTTTCATATAATAATTTCCCCATCATGACTTTGGCTCCAGTAGGAAAAAAAATATGCTGCTACTCTGTTAGGGACATGTGTTTTTCTTCAAAGTCGTTTTGAAGAAGCCTAAGAACAAACGAAGGATTACCCTACTCCGACTCCAACTAAAATTAAGCAGTTAGAAAAACTTGTACAGGGTATTCTATAATTACTCCTGTAGTGTTATGTGTGCAGCATGTTTGAGAGTTCATAGTTTGAAGGATCTGTGGATATATATGTAGGCCTAGCATATAAGGTTCTCAAGTTTTGGCTCAGATAGTTATTGTGTAACTTATGCCTACATTTTTGAAGGAACTTCTCTTTACCTAGGTCTAGATATTACCGTCATGATCACAGTTCCAATCCTATGTGAGTGGACTGGGCTTGAAAGTGGATCAAGTTGTTTTGTTTACATGTACGCACACAGGCTCTATCATGAGTAGCATTGTAAAGAACCTGGAGCCAGGGGCGTCGTGCGAATATAAATTTTGGGGGGGCCCGTGAGCAGGTGATGACTATCTAAGCGGAGCGCCACCACTGGTTGGCGCGCAGCGTACAAGAAAATTTTTCGTCTGGCAGACCCCTCAGATTGCAGGAAACGGCACTTCCCGTGCCTTATGGCAGTAAGCAACACCCCTAAAATTGATAAAAAATTCCGGCAAATTTTTATTTTGGGAAATATTCTCGAAGGAAGTGATCGCCATTTATTCCTCAGTTTACCACTTCCTCGTCTCCCAGAAGCGCCCAAAATTTAAGAAATCGAAACATTTTTGTGCTGGCTGATCCATGATTCTGCCCATACCCGTGAGAAGTGGTAACTGGGTGAAGAAAGAGCTATGCCGTTTGAAAACATGGGCAGAACAAGCCAAAGTAGCGAAACCTAAGGTAAAACGTGCGATAATGAAGTGATTATTTTCCAGGTTAATTGTGACTGTATTTGAAATGATTATTATTATTATTCATTTTTTCGAAACTACCTATCAGATCATGAGGAAAGTTTATTCTGGTGGACCTTTTAGCGAACTGATTGCAAGAAGTTCACATGGAGTCCCATAATCTATGTTCACTACATTTATCTTAACTTTCCGAACTTTGTTACAGGCTAAGAAAAATTTGCCATTTTTTCATGGAAAATTGACTGACTTTGGCAAAGGTAACGGGTTGCACTTACTCTGGGACTACGTATATATAATATTGTTCAACGATGGCAGCGTTGATGGCACATTTGGTTCATTAGTTATCAACCAGTAATTATTTAACTCTTTCGTTTGACTGAATATCAACAACCATTGACCAAGCAGTCAACAGAAGCCCGATTTCTCGTAGGCCCTACAAGAAATTCAGTCGTAACACTGTTCGAAAACACTTCTTTTTTTAAAATTATGAAAAAATTTTATGACACCTTTGACAAAATTTGGGGGGGCCCGTGCCCCCCCGGGCCCCAATGGGCACGACGCCACTGCCTGGAGCTTTATCTGATCAAGGGTATGTTTACACCTGAATCGATTTAGTTCTTGGTGAAATCACTCTCAATTTGGGAGTTAAAATGCTAGGTGTTTACACAAAACTAGGGATGGGTCCAGAATTTAGAGGGTGTGGGCCTGGACAATTCCCAATGCAGAGGTTCTGGAAGCATTTTTTAGTGAGGTTGAAGATGGGGGAGGGGCTTGTACACTCCACCTCGACTGGATATGCAAAGTGACAATCAAGGTCTGATTTAGATCAAGGAAGCATAGGTAGTACCACATTAGTATATTGGGTAAACAGCACTTGTTGTCAACTTGTTGTCATCACTGTGATTACTTTGATTACTTTTCACTAACTTTTCACTTCACTTCCCAAAAAATGAAGAAAAAAGAAATGAAAGAAACAAATTGCCTTAATTGGTCTCTTCTGGACCAGTGCTTTCCAGAGCTTTATGAAAAGCATTGTGGTTGGTCCTTCTCAACACGTACATGCAACATACAGTACTGTGGCATACACTGACTGGCACACCCACAGCAAAGGAATAGTTTCAAAGCATTGCTCATCATTAACTAGAACTGTATTTAAAGCTCAGTTGGTGTGGCACAGGACTTGTATTCTGCTCACATTATGGCCAATATTTTCTCTGCTTCAGTGTCATCGTTTTTAAAATTTCAGATGGGGGGGGGGAGGGGTTAAGGATGATGTGTCATCAATTACCCATCTTCTACCCTTGCCTCCTGCAATGGTATTTAAAGGATACAAATAGATATTAAATATATTAAGCTGAGCATATGTAATTAGTGCACTTGGCAAGTGGGAAGGTGTTGGGAGGTAGTGGGGATCTTGAATGGAATTTTGAAACTATAAATGTCCACTTGAACAATAAGTACATGTAAATGTTAAGTGCTGACATCACAAACCCAATATATGCTCAGGTCTCTCATTCTAAAAACTTACGGTAACAAAGTAACCAAAATTTTAAACGATTTCTGCCTAATTTTGATCAGCTGATCTCTACAGGTCTAAGGTTCAACATGTGCCACGAGATTCTTCATCGACTCAGTAGAAATGGCCATTCAGGACAAATTGTAATGTGGACTCGAGTCACACATAACTTATGTGCAATAATCCTACATTGTTTATGCAGGGTACACAGAAATCTCTCTGTATAAACAAAAGCTCTGATGTGGAAGGTTAATTGTCAATTTAAAGATCAAACATTGAGTAATCCATACACTACAGTACATCCTTAGCAACTTAACCCAGTTTGAATAGTTAGATTAAATTGGAAGTAAATTGAATTCTAAAATACCAAATAATGTAATCAAGTTAATCTTTTGTTCATTTCTCAGGATTTTTTGGCAGGAATTTCTAAACACTGATTGTATACATTATTTTTAATTTCATTGAAAATTATGCTTCCTTTTCAAAATGTAACTAAAATGGTTCCCAACAAGCAGACCGCACTTTGAGGCAATCAGTGATCATTCACAGTCAATACAGACACTATGAAATTTGGTAAATTGGTCCATGATAAACCACATGTGCAGGGCTCACTGTACAGTATCTGTGTCAGGTTAGACTTCACAGGCAAACTTTGAGCAAATCTGTCCTTTCTTGAAGAATTGAATTGATCGCTTTTTGGTTTCATCGCTGAAAGCAGGTTGGCGTGTGTAATGCATATATGTGTGCGTGTGTATGCGTGTGTCTATATGTGTGACACTTGCTTGGGTTTGCGATAACTCAACGACTGATGGATATTTCTCATACTTACTGTGTAGATGTATTATGGTGAGAAGGTGCTTCCAATTATTGTTGGCGCTGACCTAATGAATATTAATGAAAAAAAAATTTCAGGCCCATTTTTGGGACCATCTGGGCCCAAATTATAATTCCACCTCAAATGCATTTTGGATCACATTCTTTGGACCCAAAGTTGTGAGGTCCAATATATTTGGGAACATTTGGGCCTAATTTTTTTGGGTTCCATTTTTTGGGGGGGAAATATAGTTTTGAGCCAGTTTGTGTCCATGGGCCAAATACTTTTGGGACCAGTTAGGCGCAAAATTTTATTAGTACAAGGACCATGATGCTGGTTTCAGATAAGGGGGTTGGGTGGGGTAGAATGGAGTTTCACAAAAAATCTGTGAAATTAGCTAACTGTGAAAATTAGTTGGGGATGGGGAGGAGTGGGAGGATGGGGAGGGGAGGGGGGAGGGGGGAGGCAAACATGGCCCTATTGGCAAACCCTGGTGTGTTAGGGGTCAGGTAATTCTGTCAGCCAAGGCATAGCTACAGTGTAATCTGGTAATATGTACCTTTTAGTCATTGTACATCTCTGGGTACAGTACAGGACTTAGCTTTGGGTGATGCTCCAGATGTCAGAATAAAATTGACAAATTATTAAAATTATATAGATAGTGTTGTGAGCATGGGCATGTTTAGAGCCTGCTATATTGTTGTTTAATTATGTGATATCATCGTCACTTCACGCCTGTCACAAGGTCTTTGTCATTCTTTTTGCATTCTACAGCTCTTACAGTAGGTAGTACCTACATTTACTCGACTCAAGCCTTATTGCCATTCAAGATATGAACACCAGATCTACACTCTGCTGTACCTCAATGTCATATTATCACTGCACACATCTTGTGACCCACTCTTGGGTCAAACCCCACTGCCTCTTCCTGCCAAATTTATGTACCTATTTCCGAAAGGCTTTTAAATCAATTTCAGTTGAATTTTTTTTCACCTCTTGGAATCTCGTTTGATTTTGACGCATTGGATTCTGTATTTAGCTCTTCTCTGAATTCAAGTTAGCACACCTGTATTAAACAGGTTAGGGGGGGGGGCGTTGTGGTCAAGTGGTTAAGGCAGTGGACTGGTGATCTAAGGCTTACAGGTTCGGGCCCTTGGCCAGACCATTGCTATGTGTCCTTGGGCAAGGCACTTTATCTCCATTGCCTCTCTTCACCCAGGTGTATAAATGGGGACTTGCGAGGTACTTGTATATAGTTGCGTGCGACGGTTTGTGGCTGCACCCTATGGGAAGTCCCCTGGGGGACACAGGGTTGTAGTGCCCCAGCCCCCAGGAGATTGATTGAATTGCACACACTTTGGAGTGTAGACCTGTATGACAAGTTACCAATGAACAAGGCTAATATTAGCGCCTTTGAACAATTTCTGTTGACTTTGGCGCTATATAAATGTCTTCTGATTGATTGAAATGTATAGCAAGTACAGTATCTATGAAATATCCTGTCGAAATTTGACATGTTAATGTAGATTCACTCGGATCGCCAGTTTCAATCTTCTTCTAGTAGTTTTTCTCTGCTCTATTCACATTGTGTTTGTATAATTTCCCTGTAACTGTAGTTATCTGCTGTTGATTTACTAATGAAGTTTATAGCATGCATTTGACATTTTTAGTGGGATTGCCTCAAGGTCTTGTCAAGTTTTTGTTTTCTGTTTCTGTTTCCATGGTGATTGCATGAATCAATGTAACTTTCTTTGTCACTAATTGCACCGTTCTGCTGATGAGGAGGTTAATGTCTTCTTCAAGGTTGTATACATGAACTGCTTAACAGTCCAAGTTTCTGAGCAGTTCATTCCTGTAGGAGGATGACTCTATCAAGTTACTAGTAATTCATAAATCCAGGATAGGATTGCAAAAAGGCTATGCAAAAGTGGACAAGTTGCTATACGAGTCCAAAGATTGTACGAACTCATCTAGTACTATTAAATGAGCCAAATTCAGAGCTTTAAAATATGCTACACAAATAAACCTGTGAGAATGCATACATATGATCGAGCACATTTGCAGACAATAGATGTTTGTTTAATATATAACGTCTACTCGATCAGGCACTTTAAACTAAGTCGTTCCCGCCCGTGGACTCTGCGTCAGTTTTGACGTTCCTTTCTTTCTTTTTTCCCGACAGAGAGGAATTCCTGCCGGTCGGACCAGTTTTAATCTAGAGGGGGGCACTATGGTGTCGCAGTCTCATATACGACTGGAACGAGAACAAAACTATCACAACCAAGTCTGTCTCTCGTGCATCGCTGGTTTATATGGATGCAGATGGAAGAGATACAGAAGGTCCAAAGAGCCATCTTCTATCGTGAGTACAAAATATACATTCAGACAATAATTAAGTATTTCAATATTAATATACGATTACAGTAGATAAGGATCTTGCTTGCAAGAATTGGTCGAGGTTGTTTGCTTGTTTACCCGGTGCACTATGAACTCCCTCGGAGTACACTGAACGTGCAGTATGTCAAGCACTTGCGTTCCATAGTACTTACTATTTACGTAGTAGTACTTAGGTAGTTGCAGCAGACTAAATTACTCTTGTCTATGTACTATTCCATGAAAAAGTTGAAGTTACAGTACCACACCACTTGTTACCAGTCAACAAATATCTCCAGTTGCCCTAAAACCTACCAGGTCCCAATTGATGACAATGCAGCTCGCTGTGTGGACAGCGGCCATTTTGTCTTCCTTCCAAATAGATCTACCATTCTGAAGGCATACATACATGTCTGCCAACACTTTTCATTGTAACTTTGCTGATCCTGCTGGTATTTTTTGTTTGTGTTTGGTTTGTGTGTGTGTGTTTGTTTGTTTGTTTGTGTTTGTTTGTGTGTTTGTGAATTATCTGAATCTTTATACAGTCCTAGCACTACAGGTTTTGCTTTGTGGTGTCTCATGTAGGCAATCATCTACAGTAGTACTTATTTAAACATGACTTCACATCTCTCCAAACAACTGTATCTCCACTCAACATACAGTTTATTTATGATTGAAATATACTTTCACATCAACAAAGCTTTTCTACAAAACTCTTGAAACCTTAATGCAGACTTACACATGTTTTATTTTAGGTTACAAGAAATCCATCCACTGGCATCTAGTTAGATTTCTTTTTACATTCCGTTTTTCGTAATTACCTTCGGGGATCGTCATCATAGTCTTTTGAAGTTTTCAGCACTTGTGATATTTGCTCAGATTCGTCACTAATGCATGTAACTTGCTTCCTGCATATACCTATGAAATTGGGTTAGTTAATGCTAAATTGTTACATAAGGTTGTAGACTAGGTATAGAGAGTGCATATGGTGAGTGGAAACAGGTACAGTAAGTACATTAGAATATTTCATTCGTAGATAAAACAATGTATTGTTTTCAGTGTAGGGTTATATGTCTTATGAAAAAATAAATATAAAATGTTAGTACAGTAGCCTTCCGTTTCCTATAACTACATATTGTTCCATACGGCATAACGCTACTCACAGTACATAGCATAATTTAGATAATTTTTGATGCATGATATCACTTTTTGAAAAAATTTGCAGACAGTCACATAATTGCTTTTGATTGGTCAACTCAATTTACAAAAACATCTGCACATGTATACAGTATTTGGCTACATGGTGTTCTGTACAGCACAGTAAACATACTGAGGCACTTGCAGATTGCAAATGTCCTTAAGTATCATGGGCACTATAAATAATGACTGTTTGGCACGTACTGTATTGATTCTTGTTTTAAATTTTTCACCGTCCAGTACAAGATCTAATATTGGAATACTGGGTACAACTACATGTACAATACTGTATGTCTGTTTATAAATGGTATGCACAGTGTATGTATGTAGTAGATCAAAAAAGCTGTTTGTTCCTCAGGCAGTTGGAGACTATAAAAATTTATGTATGACTGCCCGTTTATCACTGTTACTATAAATAAACTGGGGCAACATTGAGGATAGTACCAATTGGGTTTTCTGATTAATAAGAAGAAAATAGGCCCTCACTGGATTTACTCTAAGAAAAATTCTGATTTGGAGTAATTTGTCTTGAAGCAATGAGAATGAGAAATTAATTTGGTTTTGAAATCTTGTTTGGGTTGATTGAGAAGATGATTAGATGAAGCTCATGTTGACGTAGCACTGTAGTGCTGTTCATTGTATGAGCCTGATTGTTTTCATAACATTTGCCAGAGGTTTCTCCGAAAGGTCAATTTCATTTGTAAACTCCCCTGTGAGGACTTCATGGCATGCATGCACAGATGAAAAATACTTGAAGAGGGCCCTGCACGATGTTAAATTAAGGGTAGAAGGTTCACTGTGGAAGAGGCTTCAGGTGATGAAGTCAAGTCAGTGCAAAATATGTGTACAAACATGATTCCAACCCACTAGAATGATATTAGCATTAACACAAACCTCAGCTGTGCAGGTACTAATATATGATAGGTACATCCAGTCTAAGGGTCTCATTCTTTACTGCATTTCCTCTGTTACCTGTCCCTCACAACCTCGTCACTCTCGCGCTACTGTACCTCTGCCTAGAGTGAACGGGTAATCTTTTTATCACTTGAAGCCCTTTATGACAGGTCAACCTTCCTCCCCCTCTGTCGTTGACCCTCCTCACTCTATTAACTAAAGTGAGATTGTAAGGAGACCGGTAAGCTAAGAAAATGAAGTAAATATCCAAACCGGTAAGTTTTGGACCCTTTTACACGTCGGCATCTGACATTGAGATATATTCTATAGCAAATCAAGTGTCCTTTACGAAGACAACATGTACACATTCTTCATTTATGAATCCATCAATTTGTAAACTTGTGATTGGCAGAACACTTAGGAATCATCAGTTGTACCTGTTCTTACTGTACAACTTTTGTATGTTATTTTCTACTGTTATAAGCACTGACAACTTATGTAAGTTTCAGCACATTATGTTTAAATTTCCCAATTATTTAGATTATTTAAATTATTTGGTTGGTTCCTTTTGTATACAGTTCATCAGTTCTTTTAGGATTCTTTGCTCCACATACCGTCCAGTTGGTTAGGAGCTCGCAATCAAATCTTCCATGTGCTTAAAAATGATCTACTTAAGGCAAACAATAACAAACATTGACAAAATTCTCATGACATTTAAACTTTCAGGTTTTTTCTCTAGCTTACCGGTATACAACAATATGTTTGAGTGTTTGCCAGTTCTAGAGATTACATACAGTATGGTGGTGACAGAAGACACCTGACATTTGGTACCGGCTTTCATATGACAAATCATTTGTACAAATAGTGTGCAGCTCGTATTTAACCTCCCTTTGGCTGAGAACCACCCTGGATATGTTGTGCATATAACATAAATTTTTACAGTGTAACAGTAGTACCGTTACAATAAGTGTACATCACACAGTAAACATGACCAAAATATGTTTTATTACCTATTTCACTTCGGTCTGTCATTTTATGGAAGGAAAGAAAACCAAACAACAACTACAACAACAAATCTCTTCATTTTGTATAGTATATGCTGTGGCCGGGTGGATTTAGGCGATGGCCTTTGAAGCAATGGGCTTAGCAATCGGGAGGTTCCGGGTTCAAATCCGGGGCGGGTTATAGTAAGTTGGGGTTTCATTCCCCAAGAGTAATCTACAGTTTGCTCATCTGAAATGACTTTCTAAATTGGAAAGATTCCAAATTTGAGTTAAAATGTTGAAATGGAAGCCATACTGTAGCCCTTTCGGGTTTCTCCCACATTCGTGGTCGCTTAAGCGTTGATTAATAACTGCTGATTATTGTTGTTGTTAATTTTATTTTTATTATTTTAAATATTATTATTATTATTCATATTCTAATTATTATTTAGTATTTCATATTTTGAATACATGTCATGCACAATTATAAGCTAAAGATAATGGTTGGGTTCCTATCCTCTTTTTTCCTCAGAGGACATGTTTGCATTTCAATGCCCAGAGTGAGCACTCTTTATGGCTACCAGTATACACACAGTGTTGCTGTGCCTTTCAATGCAGTAACATGCTATTGACATACCCACTAGTAAAGTACTCTTCTCTAACAGCTGGCCAAATGAAAGTGATTATGCATACACGGACCATATCCTACCGTAAACACATTTAGGTATTAAAAAGCAAAAATCAATCTTTTAGATGGAAGAGGCAGTTTCTATGTAGTGGTTTTTTAGAATTTAGGTGGAACCCCAGCCAAGTATTATTGTTTTATTTTTTTGTATTTTTTTAAATATTAGTAAAAAAAAACATGCATGGTGTCATACTGTAGAGTTGACAATGGAATGGTATAATTTGATTAAGTCTTGTATGGGTAAAGCAAAATCATGGAAGTTACACAGTACTACATATAGGACTTCAATATGTTGGACCAAACAGACACAAAATTTATCGAAATAGTTTAAATTTCTGTCCATTGTGAGCGTTTGCTTATAAAATAGGCACTGAAATAGGCAGAAGAGTACAATAGTTTACAAGTTCTGTTAGCTATTTCCAGGCTGATTTCTAGCACAACTCAATCTGTAATATAATATACACAGATTTAGTTTGTTATAAATTGAGTTTGTAGTAGATGAGATAAAAAATTAACTTTGAACTCTCCTCTCTTTAATTACCTGTCTCCAATATTAAACACGCATTCCCATCTACGTATCCGACCTACTATACCGACTTGGCGATGTGTTTTGAGCACCGCACAGGCTCCTTATCCCACATCAGGGATAATAACACTATCCGTAGTGGTTACAATAATTAGGAATGTCTTAGGAACTGCGGAGAAATTATAAAATTAAGCTTCACTTTATGACACATACATATTACATAAATTTTATGTCTGACATCATCATACTGTATCAGAGCTCCACGATTTTTTTTGGATCTTTCATTAATGTTAATCTCTTCCGTCGTGGATGAAGTCACTGCTAAAAAAATCCCACGCGATGTAATTTGTTTTAGTCAGAAGTAGAGTATGACGACACACATGACTCATCTCGGCCGTTATCTTTTTCTCGGGGATTGAACAGGAAGTCTGTAATGTAGCTTCTACCCCGGCATGATCTTTGGAAAATCTCCAAAACTAAAGAAACATAGAATAAAAACTAGGTCAAGAAGACAAGAGCTAAGGGTGCATGCCATTATTTTCAACGACTACTCTTCCATCTGAGTTTGTCTCTAATGCGAGCTGATATTTTTACACATATCCAAGCATGGTTTGGGGGGGGGGCGGGGGGGTTGGGGGGGAGTCCAGAAGTGTTCATTGGAAATTTTGATTCAATTTGAACATTAGACGGGTTTGAAACGGTGCACAGTTTGTATTTTGAAGAAATCTGCAGTTAAAAGTCAGCGGGATGAAACAGTTTTATAATATGAGACTGAGTCAAGATTTGTGTTACGAGTGACTCAGTCATTCAGGCCTCCTCGGAGGATTTAGATTACGAGCTGGATTATAATCATCTCAGAAAATTAGATGGAAAAGCTCTGACAGATACAAAATTTATGGCAATCTTTGTCCATGCAGTCGGAATGTATGTGTACTTTGGCAATTTATTATAGTCAGCATATATATGAGGCCCTTCTTGAAATAAATCAGTTTTTAATTTGCAAAGTAATGATTTGATTAAAAAATTGGGGATGGGATATATTTATTTAAAAGGATTTGCAGAAAAATTGGCATGCGGGGGTTTAAGGTAGCCTACCAACAGAGCTTTTTGTTATCAGTGACATTGGCAACCATCTACAGTTAGTCGGAGAGACAGAGGAGGTGGGGTGGGGGCAGGGGGGGGTGTAAGGGTTATGAGAATTAGAATCGTTCTCCTTGTATTACAATTTGCACTCGGTAATTGTTCATGCACATGGTGTGTGATGGCAAAATCATGACTTTTTCACAAGATAGGTTTTCCTCACACCCCCATGCACCCTTCCCTCATAACCCTTCTGATTCTGCCTTTAGTATAGTATAGTATAGAGTATAGTATAGTGTAGTGTAGTATAATATAGTATTGTATAGTATAGTACAGTTCAGTACAGTACAGTACAGTACAGTGCAGTACAGTACAGTACAGTATAGTACAGTGTTTGGAAACCAACCTGGGAATAGTTCATCATGTGCAGTAAAAAAATTGCATCGAAAATTCTCTGGAAGTGGTTAAGTTGCTATACAAGTGTAAAGATGTGTAGCAATTTTCTACATAG
Source organism: Apostichopus californicus (assembly GCA_020650975.1). Lineage (NCBI taxonomy): Eukaryota > Metazoa > Echinodermata > Holothuroidea > Aspidochirotida > Stichopodidae > Apostichopus > Apostichopus californicus. The sequence continues at coordinate 18,123 of JAIPMN010011872.1, forward strand.
GAACTATACTATATATTTAATGAGAGAAACAATTTAGAGACTTCAAAAATGCTACAGGAAATCTGAAAACTAAATTATGCCCTGCCAACATATTCTACATTGCCATGGGGACTTGACAGTGAGGCAAAAAAAAAAAATGTGAATGTAGTACTACTATAAGGATTTTTACTTTACATTGCCCTCCCCCCCCCCTTCCTTCAAAATAAAAAAATACCTTTTTCGGCAACAAATGTGACAGGAAGACAATAAAAATCATATAACAGCAACCATACATCAGCTAGGGATCATGTCGAGGCGCCGTTACTCCTGAGTACTTTTCAAAGCATAAAAAAAAAAAGTCCAATTACCCTTGAGGAAATCTTGTTTGCCTATGATGAGATTCTTCGTTTTGTCTTGTTTTTTAATTGGCTCACACTGGACATACCCTGAGGGTGATACAGGGTCATGGTACTACAATGTTCATAAAGCATAATTAAGACGCTTGGTACTTTAGAAGACGGCTCGGTGAAAAATTGATTTTGCTGTCAACAACTTTGTTCAGTAGAACCTACAGAATCAATCTGTGCATCTCTGAGAGATGTGTTCATTGAGAGAAAAATTGTGGTGTCGAGCACGATAGATTGTTTTAATTTTGAAGAACTTTGCATGTTCTCAGTGCCATCAGATGCTTGTATAACTTTAGATCGATCTGAAATGGATGGTCTCATTATGTCTTATTCATTGTCTGAAAAATAACAAAGAAATGGGATACAACGAAAGCGGTTTCCTTGCCGAAGGCAACTTAATGGATGTATGTAATGATCTATGTGATTGTGTATGCGCGCGTCTGTGTGTGTGCGTGTATGGGTGTGTGCGTTTGTTTTTCTATCTGACCGAGGACTTTAACAAAAGAATTTCAGGTCCTCGGTTGTGATTTCTAAAGAATCACCACGTCCTCGGAAGAATTCTATTGTATGGGGTATTGTTAAGGTTAGGGTACGTGGATTTGAACAATGGAAATTACAATGGGGTTTCGGTCTGAATGTAATACAAACATGCGTGCGCGTGTTTGTGTGTGCGTGTATGTATATGAGTAACACCTTGGCTTATAAACATGATAACTCAAAACAGACATCGTGGTTGAACATAATATATATGTGATATGTGGATCCATCATATTGAGCACAAGATTGGTTCTTGTGAAGGTCAAAGGTTGTGTGAGGTCAGTGGAGGTCAAGGTTTGAAAACCTTGTAAACTTGTGTGGTAATTCCAAAAGGAAAGTTTGGATGAACTTCATATTTGGTATGTGGATCCAACCATTGTGTTGTTATGGAGGTCAAAGGTCATTTGTGGTGAGCAATGTTATTTTTTTTTCTCATTTCAGGCAGAGAAAGTCTTTGCAGGAATCACAACTCTTTCATTTCTATGTGCAACAGCTTGGCTCTACTTCTGGATCATAGCAGAAAATGATGCCTACGACTTCAACAGGTTAGTTTATCCGTCAGTTCTTAACACAGACATGAGGTGCGAGTACAATGGCATGAGAACTAGTACAAGGTTCTAAGACTGAGTACAAGGTGCTACAGTATGACTGAGTACAAGATGCTATGACTGAGTACAAGGTTCTAAGACGGAGTACAAGGTTCTATGACTGAGTACAAGGTTCTAAGACTGAATACAAGGTTCTATGACTGAGTACAAGGTTCTAAGACTGAGTACAAGGTTCTATGACTGAGTACAAGGTTCTAAGACTGAATACAAGGTTCTATGACTGAATACAAGGTTCTAAGACTGAATACAAGGTTCTATGACTGAGTACAAGGTTCTAAGACTGAGTACAAGGTTCTATGACTGAGTACAAGGTTCTAAGACTGAGTACAAGGTTCTATGACTGAGTACAAGGTTCTAAGACTGAATACAAGGTTCTATGACTGAATACAAGGTTCTAAGACTGAATACAAGGTTCTATGACTGAGTACAAGGTTCTAAGACTGAATACAAGGTTCTATGACTGAGTACAAGGTTATAAGACTGAATACAAGGTTCTATGACGGAGTACAAGGTTCTATGACTGAGTACAAGGTTCTATGACGGAGTACAAGTACAAGTCTGTCTGAAGCAGGCTCCTCAACCTGGGATTTCACACACCTCCTGAGGGTACACACACCTCCTGAGAGTACACACACCTCCTGAGGGTACAAGGCTTTTTGGTATCTAGACAAAAAACACCTAATGCACACAGTCAGTGCATGTTCATCAGGCAAAAGTTTTTTTTCAAGTGTAAAGGAGGTCCAAAAGGTGTAAAGAGGTGCAAAGAGGTGTAAAGAGGTGCAAAGAGGTGTAAAGAGGTGCAAGTAGTGCTAAAGGTTAAGAAGCATTGGTCCAAAGCGAAACTGACCGCCCAGACTGATGTTGCAAGAAAGTTGCTGGTTATGGCTTGGCCGACATGGACTTTCATTTAAGGTTGTCTGAACACCACAGGTGGACTCTTTCTACAAGATGAATGTATACATAGTTTTGTTTGTACTGCGAGTACACCAGCTATTCACTCTACTACTCATACTGTAGTCTATCCTCTCCTGATTTCAAACATATTCCAATCTATCTAGTCAATAAAATGTAGTACCATTTTAGCAGTGCATCATTACTGACCCACTTCAGGGTGAACGCCCACATCCTCTTCCTTCTAAATCTACCACGATTCTGAAGGGTTACAACTACTACAATTCCAGCGTGATATTCATCCACAGCCTGGAACCTTGTTAGTCTTAATAATTAAAAAGGAAAGTCTTTGGTATTGTACATTCGGAGGAAAGTGGAAGTGGAAGTTGACCTGGAAATCACTTCCCAGTTGACCCCCACTTGTTTTTCCTTTCTGAATCTACCTTGGACCCTCTAATCCCCCTAATCCCCCTAATCCCACTGTTTACTACAAGAAAGATAGAAAAAGGAAACTTGTTTACTCATAGGTGTGTTTGTTGTTTGCTTGTGCATAGACCAGTTACAGTAGTTGTTTATATCTGAGTCGTACACCGGTCTCTTCCGACATCAGGTGTACTCTCTAATCAATACTGTTACGTCTGTTCCCATGAGGAGTTTATACAGGTAAACATATATATGGCCTTGAAATGTAAACACTATTGGAGTAATATGCAATACACATGCATGGATGAAGGAGGCTTGGGAAAGATTCATTTTGCAGCACTGTAGAGTCTGCAGATGTCGTCAGAGAGACAATATATACAAGTGATTAAACTATCCTGACCTTTTAACGAACCGTTGGAGAAGTACTGTACATTCCTTTTCTCCACGGCAATTGTGACCAAAATCACATGCATCGTTACAGTCATTTCTGGCATGCGTAGGTCTTATTTACGTAGAATGGAAGGATTATTATATCAGTGCACCACTTTCTGTACCTATATATTGTACAATGTTGTTACTTATTAGTATATAAATAGGTTGTACTGTATAGTGTGTTGGTGGCTTAATATTTACTTTGCTATGTTTCGGTCCTCCTATTAATAATAATATTATTATTTATATTAGTATTATTATTGTTATTATTATTATTATCATTATTATTATTATTATTATTGTCGTTGTTGCCATTGTTGTTATTATTGTCGTTATTATTAATATTGTTATTATTATTGTTATTATTATTATTGTCGTTGTTGCCATTGTTGTTATTATTGTTGTTATTATTAATATTGTTACTATTGTTGGTATTGTAATTGTTATTATTATAAGTATTTTTAGTATCATTATTATTGTCGTCGTTGCCGTTGTTGTTATTATTGTTATTATTATTATTTTTGTTGTCATTGTTGAACATTATTATTGTTATTATTATTATTATTATTACTATACAACATACTTTAAGTGCTCAATACAAAACATGAAGTCTTCTCACAAGCACTTTACAAACAAAAGAAGAAATAGACGTACAACATAAAGCTGGATCTATTACCTATTATAAGTATTGCAGGATGAGATGTGTCTTGATAGTTCGTTTAAAAGCTACAAGCAAATCGATAACTAGTACGGATTTTTGTTGGAGGCTTGTTCCACAAAATGAGGGGCAGCCCAGGAAAAACTTTTCTTGCCATATGATGTTCTGATGCACGGAACAGTCAACATCGCGGTATGTCGAGACCGCAACGATCTCGTTGGACGCTGCGACCCCAATCTAAAAATAATTGCTAAAACTTTGGCACTGTGCCCACTGTATCTCACTTTCGAAGGCAGCACTGTTTCTGCGTCGTAGCAACAGCGCACGGTACGGGTACACCGCAACGACGGAAGAAGTACCAGTATTAAATGTACAATCCATTTGGTAAATTCAAATTTACTTCGCTCCTAGCTTACCTGTCTCCCCACAACATTAGCACCTCATTCTACCGTGTCTAGTATGCCCTGGTAATCTTTTAACACTGTTCACCCTCATCGACCGGCTCCTCCGGTCGATGCCCTTCCTTCTCATTCTACCATCCAAAGTGTTTACAGAATGTCATTATTGGGTCAAACTTCAGTTTTCTCTATTTTTTTAATCCTTTTCCTTTCTTTGTCTTCTTCTTCTATGCAGATTTATAGCAGTTAAAACTCACTCATATTTTAACTGGTTCACCCTATTCTATGCACTTACAGTTCTCTGCGTGGTCTACACCGGGCTTCTTGTGGTAAGTTTAGCTATGTGTTTAAAGTACTAAAAGGCAATAATTAATCTCTTCTGGAGACAATTTTGTTTTTTTAAAGGTACTCTGAACAGAGTAGAATTTGCCTGGTACTGTGCTACCTCAAATGCAAACATGATAAATCGGTTTTGTATACAATGAACTTTAGGATTTTCATGGCTAACAACTTTAGGTTTTGTTTTTTGGTAAACCTCAATACATAGCTTCATTCAATGTGAAGTTTTTCTTTGCTGAAGAGTCTAAATCTATTGTAGTGTATATTTTGTAGTGTGAATATCAGAGGTGAGCTACTGTATGGTTCCAAATTCTGTAGAACTACATACTGGATAAGCCGCAAGATAATCCTTTGCAATCTGCTTGAATGTCAGTTTAAAGTTTGAGAGCATGCTTGAATTTCACTTACAGGTACCAGATCTTTTTACTACTAGCTGAAGTCATCAATTTACTTTGCTTCGTTGCTTACCTGTCTCCTCTCAACATTAGTACTCTCATTCTAGCATGTCTAGAATGAAATGGTAACCTTTTAACACTGTACACCCTCTATGACCGGCCACTAGCACGTCTAGGGTGAACTTGTAGCCTTTTAGCACAGTACACCCTCAATGACGGGTCACTAGCATGTGTAGGGTGAACTGGTATTCCTTTCATCCTCTATGACTGGTCACTAGCATGTCTAGGGTGAACTGGTAACCTTTTAGCACAGTACACCCTCTATGACTGGTCACCAACGAGTTTAATAAATCTGGAGGAACTATCACACAGTAAATACGCGGGTACGCGCGTACCATGCATGGAGGGTCATGTGATGTGTTCCAGGGTGGTACTAATATATTACTCTCCCCATTACGCATGATGATTTCACCCAACTAGTACATAAATGTGTATGCGTGCTTAGAGCAGCAGACGACACCCGTTACCTAGCAATAACCGTGCCTGTAGCCTAACGTGATAGCTATATTCCCGTCGAGCAGCATTAGGCTCTGTTCCATGGAGAATTCCGTGGTTGCAATGAACCAAACATTTCCCCACAGCACCAAACGCTGCAAGCCCAATGTATCTGTACTTGTTCTGTGCCAGTATGTCTAACGTTAGCATATTAGCACTATTTCGTAGGCCTGAAGTACCAGTGCCTTCTTACGCCGTTAGTTCCCATGTCCGATCCGTCTTGGTGCAAATCTTTCACGAAGTCACTAACACTATTCTCGAACTGCTACAGAGAAATATCAGTTTGGTACCAC
>JAIPMN010011872.1:24045-40239 GCA_020650975.1 Apostichopus californicus
CAGAGAAATATCAGTTTGGTACCACCCTGGAACACATCACATGACCCTCCATGCATGGTACGCGCGCGCCCAATTGACATGAATCCTCCAGATTTATTAAACTCGTTGCTTGTCACTAGCATGTCTAGGGTGAACTGGTAACCTTTTAGCACTGTACACCCTCTATGACCGGTCACTGGCATGTGTAGGGTGAACTGGTAACCTTTCATCCTCTATGAGCGGTCACTAGCATGTGTAGGGTGAACTGGTAACCTTTTAGCACAGTACACCCTCTATGACTGGTCACTAGATTGTCTAGGGTGAACTTGTAGCCTTTTAACACTGTACACCCTTAGTGGCCGGTCACTACCAATCAATGACTCTCACGCTCATTCTAACACCCGAAGTGCGGAGAATTGTTTCCGTTACAGTTTTTTATTTCGGACAATATAATGATGTTTTTTTCTTGCATAGAATATTCAGTGTTAAGCATTGATTACTCCAGGGGAATTTTTATGTTATAGAACCCAATAGCAATTGAAGCAGTTGAGCTTGTATTACCTACACACATTGTGACAAATAATATTGGTCAAATTGGTCACTTAAAGCTGTACCAAAAATTTTTCACTATTTTTTACTTTTGTTTTTTTCGGGCATTTTGAAATTAATGAATTTAATTAACTGTATTGGTATTGGATTTAGGTAAACAAATCTTCATGAAAATTTAACCAAAATCAACAGAAATTGCTGCATTTAAATAAACTGTGTTTTTACTACTTAACCTGGTTTAATATGAACTGTAAACTTACCCAGGAAACAGGAAACCGCAAAAATGAGCACTTTGTCTTCTTTTGTCTGTTATATTCGTTGACAGTTCTTTGGAATTAACTTTTGCTGGTCACATGAACGGGTTTAAGCTTTGATCAGAGTTGTTTCAACAATCCTCATAAATTTACCGCCTAGAATGGATTTGATGGGTCACCAGTTTACCCCCAAATAAAGAACAAGGAAGAAACTTTGCGTTCAAATTTTGTGTAGCGGTTTTGAAGATTCAGAATTGTTTTCCTTTGTAAAATACAATGGTACCTGTGTAGGAGAATTACTATACATCTTTGCACTTATATATAGCAATCCGCCCATTTTGCATAGCAGTCTGCTATAGCAAAACTGGAAAAATTACTTCCAGTGGAAAGATCACAAAAGTGTTCACTTTTTCCAACACATTGACTACCCACATTTACAAGCATTTATTTCTCACCGTAACATCATATTTTTTGGATTGGTCTCTCGATCTCAGGGAATAATTTATTCCTTATTGCCTAGGCATTTTGCAATGTATGAACGGGGAACTTTGATGCACAAATTTATTTCAAAGGTATGCAGCTGCTTCTGTAGACAGAATATTAATGTTTTCAATGTTTTATGATTTTGAATCATGCAATACTGAAAATATGAAAAACTGCTCACTAAACTTATTCCCTGGTTATATATTCAGCTCCCAGATATGAGAATGTGTATTTCGTCAGTTGATGAGGACTAAAGCCCTTCAGGGCCGAAAATGTAACAGAACTTGGTATTTGCAAAAGGTCGGTCTTTTTGGTACTACTGTAACTGTCTTTCCTCCTGTGAAATTTGCAAACTTGATCAATGTTAGCCTAGGGGAAACATTATAACATTTAAGTACAGTATCACCACTTGGAAGAAGTTTAAATTTCCCGATTTAAATACCAAAATCCTTATTGAACTCATGTCATCTCGTTACACAGTTTTAATTAACTAGTAACCCACTGTCATACAAATGTTGTATATGCGGAACAATGCCAAACAGTTGCTATTAGTCCTGTTTTAGCCAGACACCACCCCAAATCTCTTACTAGATATTTCCCTACTGTTTCCATTACTCTGTGTTTGCATGTTTGTGTCTAAAGAAAATGAATCATTAGTTATGTTAGTGTTTTTTAAGCATATTTTGTGACAAAATCATTTGTGTCTACAGGTCTGATAAATTTGATAACAAAACTTGGTTGGTAAAGAAATGTGATAAAAAACGTTTTAAAAAATTTAATACTGGCCATATTGTCATTTTGGAAAACAGCAGATCTTGATTTTTGTGTTTTTTGTTTTATTTTTATTTTATTTTTTCAAGGATTGAAATCTCAGCTGATTTTGCCCAAATTATAAATTTGCCTTAATAAATCTGGTCTAAAACAATATTGCACCAAGAAATCTGCCATACAAAGTCCTGAAATCATTTCCAGAATTTTTCCAGAAAATGTCTGACGTCAAGACAGAAGTTAGTTCAGCTGTTTGGTACTACCCTGTGGTAGGTTATTATGTAGATCTCCACTTAGCACTTCCTACAACAGGAACTCCTGAAAGGTCTAATACGTCCTTGTTGGGTTTAACATTTCTCAGAATAAGTTTTGAGATGCCCTATTGTCCTGTTTTGTAAAGTGACCAGACTTGCAACACCAGTGAACAAAATGAATAGGTATTGTTGAAGTTATTGTAAGAGTTGGTTTCAGTAGCATTTTGAATATTGAGTATCTGACAAACAAGGGCGAGGGGTAAACAACCATTGGCGGTACCCGAGTGAAAAATAGTTTCCCACATTTCCCATGAATAATGTAATAAATGTAATAAAATAATGTGGAATTGTCAAAGAAAATAAGTGAAGTGTCTCAAAAATTTTCAGAGGATAAAATAAAGAGTCAATAATAAAAAAGGGGGAAAAACCAATAGAAAAATGGGGGGTGGAAAAGTGGGAAAACAAAGAGAGAAGATGATATTATACACAGTAAGTAACCATTGAGTTACAAACATGATGTACTGTAGCTCCATGATTTAATGAAATTTGTAATTCTTTTTTGGTAGAAATTTAAAAAATATGTTTACATGTTAGTCAACTAACAGTCAATATCTGTAACAGTTATATCTCCGGTGACAGTAAACAGACACTGACCAGTTTACTTAACTTTTCACTTCCCTGTCTTCTCACGACAACTGCACTTTGTACGACCATGACTAGACTCGGCAACCACTCAGCACCGTCCTTCTCCCAACTAGACTCTGTGACCACTCAGCACCGTCCTTTACCCCATGACGGGACGACCATTCTGGTCTCACCTGCCCACTTTTCATTCCATCACACAAAATGTTGACAGAAAATCATTGCTTTGGTTTCACCCATCTGGGGCATTTCATAGGATGCTGTTCATATCATCTTTTCCATCAAGAAGCAATAAAAATAGAATTGATAGATCGAAAATTCTGTGATGAGTGTATATATTCAGGTTGACTTCTGATTTGTAGATTTGAAAGGAGGAATATGTGGGCATGAGAGTCCAAAGTGTTGAAAAATACTGTACATAATTAGACTGAGAAGGATATATAGTAACATTACTTATGACTACTGAAATATTTTAAAGTAGTTTGGAGGATTTCTTTGAGTTTCTTTATTTGTGCATCTATATTCTGTTAGTGTGTGAACCAGTAACTATATCTAATACTAGTGTGTATACTAGTGACCTCTATGTGATATATCAGTAACACTAAACCCACACACATTGTATTGTGCTGTATGTAATAGAGAGTGGGTGTGGTACATTTAGTAATATCGTAAGTAATATAATCTCTTGGAATGCCTCAGATATCATCTGTAATCGTTGTCATTGAACAGCATATAAATGAATAGACAGCGCTTTTTTTCAGAATAAAAGTTTAATTCTGTTCATCTGGGATATATTTTTGTTTTGGGTAGCAATGACAATTGGTTCCTTAATGTTTAAATGGAGGGGGGTGGGGGATGCAGGGTGCGGGGGGGTGCCGGGGGTGGGAGGGAAACAAACACTCATCCAGTGTGATTCATTTACGTAATACTGCCTCTAATTGATGAAGTCTTTGAAATCTCACCATTCACACGTTCAAGTTCATGGACCAGTTTGATTTATGCTGAATATAATACTAACTATTGTAGTATGCTTCCAAAACTAAGGGTTCGGGACCAAAATATTAGTTGCCAAGCATTTTAGTTGGGTCACGAGCCAGGTAGTGGAATACAAAACAGTTTGATTGGTAAACAAGCGATGTTTCGATTGTAAGTTGATAGTGAGCTTCCTCCCTGTCACATAGTTTAACTCGGTCACAAGTTTTGATATTTTGTTTGTACAGTTCTGCTGTTGTTTACTTTGCAGCTTGACGGTGTAACCTATTGTAAATATATATCGGTCAATGTGCAGTTTGATCATGAATCACCGGGGAGTTAAATATTTGGGTGATGTTAGATCTACAGTAGAGGTACTAGACTAAGGAAATCACAATATGGGTCCCCAAAGAAAGAAATAATGTTAATGTTAACAGGGTGTGAAGATTTTCTTTTTTAACTTTTCTTTAACTTTTTCAGAGCGTGGCATTTGGGGCGAGTCTTCAATGCCTTTAAGTTAAATGCAAATATCCTATATAGTAATTATCAGTGCTGAGTGTCTTTCCCACCCTCCCCCCTCCCCCTCCTCCAATTTTCACATCTTTTCTATATTTTCAGAACCATATTAATAACTTAAATTAATTTTTCATTTTCATATAAAATAAGATAAATGATTTTGTCTTCTTTATTAATATACTGCACAATATAAAATGGCCAACAGTACTTGATATGCCTATATAGATGATTAAATGTAGCATATTATACTGTACTATTTGCGTTTCCATTTTCCAGTTGTATAATACTAAGTGTCTCAGAATAAATCTCAGAATAGCATACTATGTGAGCACCAATGTCTGTTTCACATGATAAAAAACTTTAAAAGTAAACTATCTAGATCGAAGAACATTGGATTGAATGGGAAGAGTTAGTGCATGGTCAGAACACCCAAAACTAGGCTTGTGGTCATTGTAGAATTCATAGTGTTGACTAACTTGACTGTATCAAAGTAAAAAACTTCTACATCCTGAAGTAAAAAAGGACAAGTAAATGGCGCAGGGACTCCCATTCATTGAACGGCTGTCAGCATTTCTATAAATAAATCTATTCTTAAGAAAAGGTCTCCTAAATTTACTTCACTCCTCGCTTACCTGTCTCCTCACAACCTTAGCACCTCATTCTACCGTGTCTAGTATGCCCTGGTGATCTTTTAACACTGTGCACCCTCAACGACCGGCTCCTCCGGTCGATGCCCTTCTCATTCTACCATCTTCCAAAGTGTCTATACATGTGTTTTCGTAGTGGATAGTGGTCTCTCTGCTGTAGACGGAATGAAAGGTATCCATTCACAAGAGGTGTCGATATTTAAGATATCCACCCAAAATGTAGAATTATATATAAATGTTCTATATATAAGGTGACAGTACATACACACTACCCAACCTATGTGACTAAAATGACGTCTTTACTCTCCTAAACTTTGTTAAGAACAGCTTGCACCTGTCTTCAATTTGTTATGTTCACTCTGTAGAGGACGATAATACATGAAGACTAAAAATAATACACACTGGGTGCATTTCTTTCTCCACTTTCAAGGAATTATCTTACTTGCTGGATCAACTGTTGAATTTAAGTTAAAATCGGCCAAGAGAAATCCATCTCTAAAAAGAAAAAACAGCAAAATGTTGATGTCGCATTACTTTTTTCACATTATCCAAAAGTTTTTGGAAAAAAAAATATATATGAATTTATATAGTTAAGCTTTATTTCCATCCTGCAAGCATCCTCTTTCCTCTTGTATTGACTCTACAGATAGGGAAAGGCTTAGAGAAAACAGTTTCTAGGGACAACTGTTCAAATATTACCCACTGCCTCTCAGTCGTAAAAATGTCATGCAGGTTCCTTCTTGAGATTAGGACACTTTTTTTTGGTGTGAAATAATATCTTACATTAGAAGAAAGTCCTGAGAGAATTTGCAGAATAATTAATTTGAACATTATTCTAGGAAATTGCTGTGTACATTTCTTGCCTTCAGATAGTGAATGTATGCATGCACACAATTATGTGTTTACTTACAGTACACTTGATCAGTTAGGCTGAGCAGCTTAGGCACTTGGAGATTTTTTTATTTTTATCACCTCACTGTGCTTTCTAGTCAAGATTTATAAAATTTCTCTTAAATCAGGGTGGGAGCAAATATATGTATAGTTTAGAAAGGATTTCTCTCTTTTCCTAAATTAATTCTTTAATTTTGTGAACCTTTTTAGAATTGGCTACATGTAGGCAAAATTGTGATAAACAAAGTATTTGGACAAAGTTATCTGGCCTTATGAAGTGAAATACTTAAACGTTGCATTTTTCTTAACTAATTACCTTTTACAGTGCTCAATATTTATTAATCTACCATGTCCAGACTACAGTACTTACCTACAGTATCAGGTATACAGTACTATGTCAGTACTGAATCACTCACTTCTGTAATCACTTCTGTGACTAACAGCATTTGATCTACCAACCTACTCTCAGTTCTACCGCCCTACATAACTAGTTGAGTGTTTCTTAACGAATCTCATATCTCAAATATATCCGGTTAAAACATTTCCATATTGGACTTCATATAGTATGCTTGTAAGCCAAATATTTCCTCAGACCACTTAAACTGTTGCGATTCAGACTTTTTGTCTTCTGATAGCTCCAGTGTGTCCTGTCTGCCTAACTGTCCCCCTCCCATACCCCTCCCACCCCCAACCTACCCAACAAAAATATTGTCAATATGAAGAAACTAAAACGTGTGAGTATTTTATTTCAGTATTTAAAGCAGAAAATTTATGCAACAACTACTGTTGTATAATATAAAGGAAAGTATGGGGGAAGAGAAAGTTAGGAAGAGTTTGGAGTTAGGTAGGACTGACCCCCTTCCCCCCCCCCCATCCCCTTTGCCGGTAATCCAACTGCAGGAAAACATCCTGCTTACATTGACATTCAACTGTATCCTGTACAGTTTAAGCTTAAACCGACCATGTACAGTACCAAACAACTCTTGTTTCCTCAATAGTTTGCATATGTTGACTTTGACACCTGTTGTATTGCAGTACCATAGGTCAAAACACAGCCAGCTCTTAGTTATAATAGAAGTTTCTATAAAATGTTACCCCACACACAGACACTCAGATCCCATGAATTATGACCCAAATGTGTCAAAAGACTTTATTCATATCCATAACATTTTTATCAAGTATAGAGCACAAATTGTGCCCAAGTTTGATGTGAGACCACAGGGAAGAAGTTAAGGTGCAGTAGGCCTATAGAGATTGCATATGTTTATGTAGTTGTTTGCAGACTAGTAGTGCATGAATGTATGGGCAGAGTTCTTAGACTGCTTGCCAAGAAGTCTATAAATACATCTGCCAAACACTTGCACAGCTATTGCACTCACCATTTTGTGAGTGGGGGTGACTTCCTTGTTAAATAGATCATATTAAATTTATATCCATATAAATTTAACAAGATAGATAAAAACCTATGTCATCCAATAAAACCGTGCAAACTTTGAACATGGATGTCATCGGGACATCTAAGGTTTTGATATTTCTTGTGCAGACAAACAAGTACAGATATTAACATTTGAAGAAATAGTCATTGTCCAAGTTTCTATGTAGGGGCGCTTTCGACACTATCTAAGCGGAGCGCCACCACAGGTTGGCGTGGAGCGTACATAATTATTTTGAGTAAAGATACTCCCTAGATCGCCGGAAATGACTCTTTCCGGGCCTTGCTAATTTGCTAATAAAAGACCGCCGTGCGTTAGAGTATTTTGTCAGAAAATTACACCAACAAAATGTGACAAATGTCAATAGGTAGATGAGAGCGCAATAAAAAAGTCAATAATCGCGAATAAGTAAAAAGTGGTAAAGAGCTGAAAAGGGCGCCAGCAGTCCATTTGAGACCGTCAGGGGGGTATGGACGCTCCGCCACTGGAGTTGTTGTGTGAAGGTAGCATACTAACTGTTACATAAACCCCACAGATGTGTACAGTAGGTTCTTCAATGCTCTGTCCCCTTCTGCATTCAACACATGCACTCTAATCTAACTAACCTACACAAAAGTTGATTTGATGCAATGGAGGAAAAATGTCAAATTTTGGAAATTGTAGTTACAAGCCTTCAGAATGATTCGTTTAAAACCAGGAAGAGGAAGTAGAAGGCTGGCCATGCTGTGGGACAGTGGGTGTGAAGTATCCAAAGATGTCACTTTTTGAGGCCGAGAAGATAGGAATGCATATTAACTTGAATGGAGCTAACCTTCAAAAGTTAATTTGAAACAAATATGGATGAAACTCCAAAATTGGAATTGTAGTTATAAGCCTTCATAATGTACTTTAGGAATATTATATTGCTCTGGGGTGAAAATGATATCTATACAAAGGCTTTTTTTAAAGCAAAATTATCACATGACGATAATGTCACTCACTCGATCTGCTGATAGAGTAAAGGTAACACTTGTTATCTTTGTCTTGCAACAATTCTTTCATTCTCACTACCTTTTTATGCATGACTTCTGTATTTTCAAAACCTTTCTCACAAATTGCTCTTTCAAGTTCTCGCTACTTTGTAAGGTCTAACCGCGTGGATGTGCAGCTAATTATTACCGAATCGTTTCACTAATTCAAAAATTTTGACATTTGAGAAAAAGCAGAACTGTAACGTTCGTTTGATGCCAGAGTCTCGGCTGCAAAAACGAAGTCGTACGGTTGAGATGGTTCGTTAATTCCTGCCGTAGGGCACGGTTAATTTAACCGTAAGGAAATATCTCGGTGTAAAATGTAGTGTGGACTAAAGAATCTGTATTTTTGCCAGACAGGTTGTATATGATATTGATACTGTCATTATACAAAGAAACTGAAGAAGGAAATGTGTTCCCATGGTGATTTAAAGGATTACTTACCTTCCAAGCTGGAACGATTCTTAAGTAATACTAGTGTACATGTGCTGTGAACGTAACTGTTCGCAACGGATGGATTACAGAATGTATGATAGTGACTGTTGTAAATTTTGTAATGATCAATTGCATGATTATCATTCCTTTCAGTCTTGAGTTAGTTCATACTTTATTTTACTTTTGTGTTGCCATGGTGATTTCCATGTTTTATGATTAATTTTATGACTGATAGTCTGATACAGCCATATCAGCTAATTGTCTCTGGTTGTTAGTTTCTTTCAAGTTCTTGCTTAAACTCATCTATCTGGGCAATGTTGGACAGGGTGAAGGTGGGGAGTGGGGGGGGGGGGAGAGGTGGAGTGAGGTGAAGGCAGGGCAGGTGTCAGACCAATCTTCACTTGCGTAGATCTTGAGTTAATCATACGGCCTATAGTGGCACTATGTTTGAATAAATGACAAAGATTGATGTGAAAACTATAGTCATGGTTAGTATACTGTATAAATATATTTACATATAAATTTGAATGTTCAGCATCAATGTATTGTAGTCCTTACATATATATAAATTTCATAAATATAAAAGAGCAATGAAATTTATGGCTAGAACATGAATCACTGGTTCAAATCAATTTCTAGCCATATATTTTTTGCTCTTTTTAATTGTTCATAAGTTCCCAGTCAGTTTTCCGCTGTTTGTTTTACTCGTATATAAATAAATATATAATTATGTATGAATATGTATGAATATTCAACAGTGATGTATTTAAATCACACTTGATATTATTTCCTCACAGGTGTTTGCTGTCAGCCACATGCTGATTGGTCTTCAACTTCATTACCCAGTCAGTTTTCCGCCCTTTTCTTTTACTTGACGTTTTCCTCTGTTTTCTTTTCCTTATATACAAATAAATATAAAATTATGCAGAACTATGAATATTCAACAGTGATGTATTTTAAATCACACCTGGTTATTGTTTCATCACAGGTGTTTGCTGTCAGCCACATGCTGATTGGTCTTCAGCTTCATTTACACTGGTTTCATAAAGTGTTGGTGGTGACGATCATACTCGGATCCATAGTGTCTTCTGTCTTACTAAGCAAATACTGGCCGATGGGGTTCGCCCTCGTATGGATATCATTTAAGGTTTGTGTAGAATCTCTTTAACACAGGTGACTGAATTTGTAAAAGATAGTAAGCCAAAGGTCAAGGAAATTGATCTCTGTAGGTAATATTAAAGGTGAGGGTATCCATCATAATAGAGACATCTCTTGAGATTATCAAGTGTGAAAACAGCTAAGGGAAAGAATCTGGAGGGAGAGGCAGTGCAAGAAGATAATTAATAACTAATTTATAGAAGTTAGAGGTCCTCACAAGGTTAGAGGGCCAGACGAAGTTAGAGGTCTCGACGAAGTTAGAGGTCCTGGCGAAGTTATAGGTACTGATAAGGTTAGAGGTCTCGACGAAGTTAGAGGACCTGACGAAGTTAGAGGTCCTGATAAGGTTAGAGGGCTTGATGAAGTTAGAGGGCCTGACGAAGTAAGAGGGCCTGATAAGGTTAGAGGGCCTGACAAAGTTAGAGGTCCTGGCGAAGTTATAGGTACTGATAAGGTAGAGGGCCTGACGAAGTTAGTGGGCCTGACGAAGTTAGACGGCCTGATGAAGTTAGACGGCCTGATAAGTACAAAGTACACCTAGTTATTCTAGGGATGTGACAACAAGTGTTAAACTACTACAAGCAAAACTTAATATTGCAGTGGATATGACTAGCTTGGTGGGCATTGACAGCGGTGGTATCATATGGTCTGGTAATTTGATCATATTTCTCTACTTTTTTCTCGCAGGTGACTGGTCCGATCTTACACATTTTGTCCGTAGTCTTAGTCACATTTTTAGGCTGGATCGTCAGCATTGGTTTCTACAGAATAAACTTGACAGGTGAGTTTTGGAATTTTTTTTATGGGCTTTAAAGAAGGTGAAAATGATCACATTTTAAGTTGACATGTCTGTTTTTAGGAGGTCATCAGTATTGGCACTCCTCCCGCCTCCCCTCCCCCGGAAATATGCTAGCAAGTCAACTAATGGCCTCTCATGTGCAAACGATAAGCCTTGAACTGCCAACCTCAAAGCATTTGTTCTTTTCTTTGACATTTATTTGTCTAAATGAACACTCCTCAACATTTTTAAGGTAATATGGTGGGTCAAAACCACCAGAAAGAGTCAATTTTGCAAACGTTTTAACAATTTTTAATCGGACGAAATTTTGGGTCGTTATCATGAAAAGTTATTACTTTTGTAAGGATGACTGTGTCAATGTGTGTGAAGTAAACCCAACCAACATTATGACTTTTGTGAGACATCGAGCTATAATGATCTACTTTTCAAAAATATCAAAAACAGCGGGAAAAAAAAATCCTATTCCATTGAATTTTCTTCCTTACTTGGATGATACTGGTAACAGCTAATAAGAAAACTATGGGGGAAAAAAATTGTAATTTTTTTTTTTTCTTTATAGCATATTTCTTTCAAGGAGATATTCAACTATTGGTAAGAAGGACAGACTTTTTTAAGGAAAAAAAAACAAGAACACACAAAAACATCAAGTTTTGAACAATCTGAAAATAATTCTTCTCTCCATTCCCTTTTTAAAAGAGTAGAAATTATTTAATTTTACCTGCCTGCATTTAACATTTAGCACTATTCCGTCTGTCTATTCAACCTACCATGCTAAACATATTAGCACTGTGCCTCCTATACTGGGTATTTGAGACATGGCCTACTGCTCATTTCAATTCTACTGTTGTTGTAAACTACTCAACCACTTTATGGTTTTGGGGAAAAGTAAAGCTAGTGAGGCGTGACACTTTATTACCAGGATTTCCCCCCATAATATGTCTTTAAAAACATCCGGCTATGATTCAGAAGACTCGCCCTGTAGATTGAATGCATTTGCAATGGTCAAAGTAAACATGTTCTATTCCTTTTTTGATCCTGATGAATTCCTACCCCTTTTTATGTTTATCAGAATATGGAGAGTTGTTTGGGGGTGGAATGGGTTGTTATGACAGGCTTTTTTCAAACTTCAGTTAAAAGGCAAAGTCATGCATTGTGTGTGTCGAAGTGTAACAGTTGCAGGTGTCCAAGTATGAACAGGTTCAAAATCCACTCAAAAAACCTGTAAAAGGAACCCACATAAATACTTTTGGGCTGTATACTGAAAGGTTGTGATCTAACAGATATGGGTGAGTTATGGCCTGTACATAGTTGTTCTTTGTGAAGAAAATAGTGATGGTAGATCATGGGTGGTTTAAAGGAGTGACTGGAGTCGCAAAAATTTATGTTGATGTGCCCTGCTTTATGAAAAACACTGGTACCAGTCTCAAGTGTTGTATCACTATACCACATTTTAATTTTTTCAAGAAATGACCCTTTAATCATCTGAGGCTCAGCAATTTAAGTTGCTGGACTACTTTATACTTCTTTAACAGACTAACAGATAGTTCATTAGATCAGGTACAACACAAAAATAAAAAATAAAATACAAGACGGTTGATGTCTTTTCAGTATTAGAATTACATATTTACAATGCGGACACACCATTAACAATTTCAATAATTTAAAGGAGCAGTCTCGAGATTTTTCATTTTTGAAAACAGGTTTATCTTGATAACCTTATTATAGAAACCATAAAAAACAAGTGAATATTTCTGTCTTTTCCTGGACTATGCCATATTAAGACTAAAAATTGTACAAAAGTCAACCTTTAGTAGTAATTAATGCCTAGCAGAAAGATTTACCAAATGGGATTTTGGGTATTGAAGACATGCATTGTGTTCTCACCCTCTTCAACCACCCCCACCCCCACCCCACCCCCATCCACTCCCTAGAAGTACGAGCACATTGCTCGAAGTGCAGGTACAAGCCTAAGTATGGGTGCTCAATTTTGCATAATGAGACTCTTTCGTAGAGTTTCATAATATACCCGAGTACCAGAATGAGTACAGGTGACTATGCTAGAATAAAAGTATGGACTTGCTAAAAGTCTGATTATTAATGCCCAAAAAAACATGGAAGTTTCAAGAAAAGCTCTATAGCAACCCAATAGAGAAAGGTCAACTACACTCTACATTATATAACACCCTCTCATATATATTCTTAATCTCTAATGTCATCGTTCGATTGTGAGTACTCGTCCTTTTCCCGTGTTTGTTCTTGTTTATTCTGATCTCTGATCTAATTGTTTGCTCATTCAATCCATCCACTTGACTGGCCATCATCAATTGCCCTTGGTGGTATGCAAAGTTATCTAATAGTCCTGAATAGGTAGGTGTATATATATACCTTGGTACATATTTACCTTAACAGGAGGTGATCCTAATAAAGGTCACCAGTATCACCCTACAACTTCTCCCAGAATGTGCTAAAATTAGTAAACCTTTCTGTAAGTTCTTTTTTCTCAGAAGATAATTCTGGCCCCCAATGAGGTGGGGAGGGGCAAGGGCCATGTTCCTCCCAAATGTTCTGATCAATGATTTTCACGCTGACATGGTGCCGACACAGGTTGCACTTTCAGTATCCCTTAACATTGCTCTGACTTCTGGCCTCCCTCACACCTTCCCCATTTCAAACCTGTGTTGGAGATCCTGGGATTTATGCCAGAATTTTTAAAATGTTGAAATAAAACAGTTTTAGCTTGACAGAGGCACTTGAATGTATTTTATAAATAAGATGTGTTTATTATATAGTGAAGGGTAAGCAAACACTCCACAGTAGAGGAACTGTACTGAGACCTTTGAAATTAACCCCTGACCCCCCACCTCCCCCCCCCCAAAAATAAAGCCAAAACGTGTATTACATTTATTACATTAAGTCATTACAGTAGGTGCAATTATACGAATGCATGTTAATTCCAAGCATTAAGAATTGGACAGTGTTGAATATTGCAGGCTTGTTATTTTTGTAGGGAGGGAGGGAGGGGGGTGGGGAGGGGAGGTAGGGGCGCAGAATGCTATAAAAAAGAAGAAGTAAGAAACTCAGAGAAGTCACTCCTGTGGGATTCTGTAACGTAATCATATTCTAGTAAAATCAAACAAGAGATTAAAGGATTGTGATTGTTGACCATCACTGTCAAATTAGCAGGGTTGGGTTTGTTTGCTGTCAGACAAGATCGTGTGGTTTTATTGTAGTGGGCTGATAGTATGAAAGGTCAGATGTCACAATATGTGTAATCTGGTAATAGTCCAGTCCTCCAGTGATGTGTGGGTAAGATTGGTTGGATAATATGCTAGGAAGAAAAAGATTTGTTTGGCTCAACTTGCAATGAGAAGCATTTTTCTTCTACATTATTAGCTGGATAATTTAATCCTGTTATAAAACTGATGGGTTTTTTTTGCCCTCAAGAAAGTACTACTTGTGCCAGTTGATAGATGGTACAGTTTCTTTTGTGTATGTTGTTGTAAGGGTGGGTTTAATCCTGTGGGAGAAAGTAGTTGGCGTAGGTGGCTGTTGGAGTTGGAGGCAATGGTGTGGCAGGGCTATTGGGGTTGAAGACATTGGTGTGGGAGGGTATTGGGGTTGAAGGCATTGTATTGGGATTGAAGGCATTGGTGTGACAGGGTGGTGGGGTTGAAGGCATATGGTGTGGCAGGGTGTTGGGGTTGAATGCATTATCGTGGCAGGGCTGTTGGGGTCAAAGGCGTTGGTGTGGCAGGGTGTTGGGGTTGAAGGCATTGGTGTGATAGGGTGTTGGGGTTGAAGGCATTGTATTTGGGATTGAAGGCATCGGTGTGACAGGGTGGTGGGGTTGAATGCATTGGTGTGGCAGGATGTTGGGATTGAATGCATTGGTGTGGCAGGGTGTTGGGGTTGAATGCATTGGTGTGATAGGGTGTTGGAACTGAAGGTATGGCAGGGTGTTGGGATAAATGGAAATGGAGTGGCAGGGTATTTGGGTTGAAGGCATTGTATTGGGGTTGAAGTCATTGGTGTGAAGGGTGGTAGGGTTGAAGGCATTGGTGTGGCAGGGTGTTGGGGTTGAAGTCATGGCAGGGTGTTGGGATAAATGGAAAATGGTGTGTCAGGCTGTTGAGGTTGAAGGCAAAGGGCTCTTTGTTGCAGTTAAGTGACTCTTGGTGGGAAATGTTAACCTCATTTCTGCCTGTCTGATAGGATTGTTTTACATCCATCTTGGGGGTTGGCTTTTCACCATTCATCCATTTTACTATCCTCAAAAAGGAAACAAATCTGTTAGCAAACTGCTTATTCACTAAAGAGCCTGTGTAAGAGAATGTGTAAAAGTAAGAGGGTGTGAGGTTTCGATCCTGGCAGGATCTTCTTCATTCAGCCTCTGAAGAAGATCCTGCTAGGATTGAAATGTCAGGCCCTCTTACTTTTACACATTTTACTATCCTGTGTAATTTACATTCTACACTATTTAGTCCACTAATTTATCATTGCTATTTTGCTTTATACAACACCTAATTATATTCCGGCCATTTGATTGGTCAATGGCTCGTCGATTGCATGCAAAATCCGCTCTATTGCACTCTATGAAATAGAACCATGGGTTATACTTTTTTGATAGCACTTTTTTCAATGGTAAGAGAGCAGAGAAACCTGTCTGTTCAAAACAATCTGTTGCATGAGTGCATTTTACATCCAATTATATCCAAATTTGAAGGTGTTGTATAAAACAAATAATGAATGGTTTCCATTCGTGCAATAGTGCAAATATTTCATTCGTTGAAAGATGTAATTTGTTCCATTCAACTCGGCTGCGCCTCGTTGAATGATCAACTTTCAATTTGCCTCATCATTTAACTGATGATTCTGTTTTGCTAAGCAAGCTCCATCCTGAGAAGACCACATTCACACTTGTTTCTTTCTTTCTTCCAAAACAACAGCTTTATTTACAAAATTTCTTTCCTTCTACTTTTTCTTTTTCTCAGCTGTGAAGTATTCAATAGTGGTATGTTTTTCAATCCTGGCAATATCGATATATCTCATCCCACTCTTCACGTTCCCACCATGCCTTATGTCGGGATCGCTGCCCACCCGGCCCAAAGTCATGGCTCATCGAGGTGCACTCCAAGTAAGCTTTCCTTCTCTCATGCACGTTATAAAATTCCATTCTCTCCCCCCCCCCCCATCCCCCCGACTCTCCACAAAAGTGGGGTGGGTAAAGATTAAATGGAGAGTATTGGCATAATAAAGCAAATACACATTTAATAATACAGAATGATATTTGTAAGTCAATGGTGCAGACCACACAACATTGAAATGAAGATTTAATGCCATTATGATGACAATATACAGAATAAATATAGTAAGCTTTTCACTTCAAACAAACCCCCCCCCCCCC
>JAIPMN010011874.1:9829-22489 GCA_020650975.1 Apostichopus californicus
GGGGGGGGGGGGTATTGTCCTAGGAGGGAATTGTCCAGCCACGGGATAAACAGGGTAGCCTACTGGTGTACTGATGGTAGGAGAATGAAATCATAGCCTAATTGATATACCACTGCGAAAATGTAAAATATACTACTGAGCAATGATGGCAATTATTTCCTTAAAGCTGTGGGGGAGGTGGTGGGTTATCACAGACACCTAGTCTTGGTGTGCAAGTCCTGTGCGAATGAAGATCAAAATGCTGAATTCTCCAACAGCGCATAGGGGTCACAATCCAGTTGCCGGACCCTCCATTAGGTGTCAGAATTTCCGTGATGTAGGGCATGGGTTCCATTTCGCTAACAGTTTCGATCATCACTACGCAACAGAGCGGAGCTCTACCTACTGAGCTCTCGGCCTTTTGGCTAAGATCATGTGTAGTATCTGTTCCCTTTCGAGGGGAATGGTGATGCACACCCGACGATGATCACACAGTCACAGTCCCGATGTAAGGGGACTGGGGCTGAGAGCGGATCAGTCGTTTGGTAGTTTGGTTTTCGTGCCCAGGTTCTTTCCTGGGTGACTTTTTCTTAAAAAGTATCTGAGCTAATCCAATCTCCAAATTTTTATTAATATTTTTTCATATCACCATGATCATAGTATCATCATCATGAGCATAGCCTTGACTTCAACTAGCAGGTTTGTCAGTGACAGTGAACAACCGCATTTTACTACTGGCTTTTTCCCCTACAACATGGTTTCATTCCCACAATAAAGAACAAAGATCAGGTACAAATATCCTCTTTAACTCTAGCTCTGTATTTTAACAATTGTGAAATAACCATGGACCCCCTATAAATAATAAAGCATAGAAATATATTATTATCAAGGGCACACTCTCAACCGGAAATATACTGCATGGCCGGTGAAAATACGACCACACCTCTGCATAGAAATCGTATCGCCGAATGCAAGCCAGCATTGGACGGCTTGGAGAGAGATTTTGCAGTGATTTCTTTCCCCCCCCCCCTCGAGTTTTCAGTGTAGAACATCAGAATAAAAGTCACTACATACCTTCCTGACATTCCAGAGTTACTGATGTGGTTCATTCGGAACGATCTTGTTGTAGATTTGACTCGAAATATATCACGATTAACTACACGGCCGAAACTGATTCCTCGCAAAATCTGCTCCACTCAACTTAACACTAGCACTCACTGCACTACACAGTACTGGTATTGCTACTATACGGCGCTGCCACATGCAGAGTGTATTTACATACACGGCGCGAGCGGTCAGGCACATACAGTGTACAACGGCTATCAGACATGGGTTGCTGTGGAAACATAACTTACTACTACATATTCATCAGTGGCGGTCACATACAATGTCCAATTGGATTTGTTATTTCCTTATATGGAAGAGAAGACCCTCCCCTTTCTAATGACGTTGGAAGGAAATCCATCCAGTAGTATTAAAGGTGTATTCCTATGGTTACAAAACTTACAGTTTGGGAGGTTGCTTGCTCAAGGAAAACAATGTGTGATTTGATAGCCCCTTAGATTGATTAACACTGCTACTTTAAAGCCGGATGGCGGCGTAATGAAGGCATTCAGAGTATGAAAAGTTACACAGTAAGAAATTTGACATTCGGCCGATTCGGTAGCAGTTTGAAGGAAGTTAATCGAAGGTTGTTTTGATAATATAATCGCGGTAGGAAAGACAGGTCTCACAGTGTGGCAACGTAGGTGAATTTGGGTAAATTCGATGGGGTGTGCGCGGCGCACAGAAAAGACCGGAAGGATTTCATATGATTATTCGTATTATTATTATTATTCATTTGTATTCTAAGTATTATTGTAAGAAGCCTCAAGTATCTTATGGTTTCGTATAATAAAGTATTTTTTTGTGTTTAAAACTCGTATCGCTTCTTATATCGATTCTATGTGTCAGACCTGCACCTGTTCCAATGGCCTTGTTTAGTGGGACCTTGTGACACTGATGCAGTGATAAACAAAACATGCAGAACACGGGAAATACTGGAGTTCCATAATATTAAACATTTTCATGTGCTTAAGATGAAGGCTAAAAAAAAAACAAATAAAACACTGGCAAGTATTTACTGATGCAGTGATAAGCAACACATGCAGAACATGGGAAATACTACAGTTCCACATTTCATATGCTTATTATGAAGGCTAAATACTGGTGTTCCATAATTTTAGAGTTAAAGAATGAAGTTTCCAATAACATACTGATGATGTTATCAGGTGTAAAAGGAGAATTTCAATAAATAGCCTTTCCTATAGATACAAAAGGCAAATAAGAACTTTTGGTAAAACCGAAAGAACCTCATAATAATACCAGTTGAGCTGACATAAAATTGTGCATGGTAGTCTTTTAAATGTTAAATCTAATATATATATTTCATCAGTTACATTACCTATTGTCCATGGCGCATGCAGTATAGTGTACCAATGAACAGCATTTTAAGTCTCGAGGTATTACTTCATAAATCATTGCAGCAATAAATTCCGAAAATTTTTGCCAACCTGGAGAGTGCTCCACATTAAAAACATAATGACACTTAAACAGTCTGTCTAATGCATCCACCACATGAAGCCCTCCTCAAATTGCAATACGGTCCAATATTACGAAAAACTGTTTCGGATCCCTTTCTGCACCAAAGGTATAGCAGCAATGGCTGCTTAAAACGATCCTCTTTCAACTTCGTTGCTTCTTCAACATCTGTGCTTTCCTGCGAATAACAAGCAGAAAAGAGTAATAACTGTAACACATGGTAATGCTGTCCTTTCATCCATTTTCTGAAATTGTCGAGGATTTCTGCAGTTGAGCTAACTCTTTAACACTTAAGCTTAAAAAATGTGTTTGACTGCTTTTCAAGAGGCAGATATTAAAACTGATCAAGAGAAGTTAACACTACCAATTGGTTACTCATCCAAGACTTGTATCGTATAACACACTTGCATTACCAGTCACATTATTGAAGGGTATACATAAATTATGATCTTAAAATATTTGTTTACTTCTGGTGGGTCAAAGATTGCAGAATTAATTTGCTATGAATGCCTACAGCAAACACTGTTGATATTACAAGTTATAACCTTTTCCTAGTAGTTAATATACATAACTTACAGGCACATTCTAGATTAGATATTGCAGAGCATCGGCAAGACTAGATGATGACATCTTCCCACATTTTCCTTTCGTCATGTTAACTGACGTGTGCAGCATGTATGTCAGTGCACTCAGCACAAATATCTCCTATGTAAAACAAATAATACATATGGTTTAAAAGATATTACACATTTGTATGCAGGGTTCGGAATACTTCAGTGACATGCATGCATGACTCAAGCAATACTGCAGCCTACCCATACTATATCTACTGTGATGTATACACCGTGGCTGTGACAAAATTGTCTCTTTCCACAAGTAAAAATTAAAAGAAACACTGGATTTTGACCCTATTATGTTATTTTATTGTACTTGGTATAATTACTGGGAGAGCGTAACAATGGTGATTTGTCTGAGTAGAATTTCATACAGCTTTTATATCAAGTACACTGAAAATAATTGCACTTACTGTTGCCATTCTTGTAGTTTTCAATCAACCCTTCAACAGCTGGATACTCTTCCTGTCCAAGGGTGATTCTTTTCCCGGAAACATGTCTCCCATTTGTTAAAATTATCACATCTTTCCGGATAGATCATTTGCAA
This sequence comes from Apostichopus californicus, assembly GCA_020650975.1. Classification (NCBI taxonomy): domain Eukaryota; kingdom Metazoa; phylum Echinodermata; class Holothuroidea; order Aspidochirotida; family Stichopodidae; genus Apostichopus; species Apostichopus californicus. Next base: position 13,550 of record JAIPMN010011874.1, read on the forward strand.
CTCCAAATTGATCTACAATAATATGCAACAATACTCACTATATTAATTGACAACACAAGAAGTCGCCTTTAGTGACTTCAGAACATAATAATTTAGTTTAGTGACAGTCCTGGGGCTGAGAGCGGATCAGTCGTTTGGTAGTTTGGTTTTCGTGCCCAGGTTCTTTCCTGGGTGACTTTTTCTTAAAAAGTATTTAGTTAAGTAAGAAAATCAGGAATGGGTGAATCTCCCACACCAACACTAACACCTACCACAATGTTGAAAATATTTTCAATTTGCATTCTTTTAAATGTGTGCCTTTTACGTCACCCGCCATGCGTGATACAAAACGAACAGAAAAACCAACCCAAACCTGGCTACAAAAGTCGATGCTCTAAAAAAAAGAGATAACCAGTTGGTTGGTCTGTTAATTGCTTGAGGACAGTAATAATGAAGTAGATGTAAAACTGTTCTTACAATCAGCTGTATCAGCTGCAGTTTTTTCGTTATCACTCAACAGATTCCTTACCAATTCTGGCATGCCTTCAAAGCTGGGAAATAGATTCACAATATTCGTTATCGTCAAGGATGATGGTCCTTCAATGATGGCCCGTCTACACTTGAATGTATCCTTCAGGTACTGGTGATGCTTAGCATGGTTTCCATGCGTCGGTAGCATGTATTTCATCCAGTTTTATAGTAAGAAGGTTATGTTGTGTCATTTGTTATATCGTTATAATGGATACAGTATACGTTGGACGATGTTAGGAGTTGCATGGGACTTTTCATAAATCATACCACTGAAGCTGTCCTACAAGAAATAAATGAAGAGAACTATTTACATTGGGTCAGCTTCAAGCACGACAAAAATAGCATTTTGAAGATATATCATCACTATTTGATTTAATCTTAAATAGAAAAGCTCGTCCTTCACCTTATTCTTTAACCACAAATGGGGCGTTCTGAATCCCAATGGCCACCCCAATAAAAATGTGGAGCTATCTTCTAAGACCTAATACCTGTGATCTATTGTAGCTTTCCCATTAACAAAATTGATCCTCCGCTAGAGATCAGATCCGGTTCCCATTGCCTGCTCATTTTCGAATGGGAATACACCTCAAAGCTCCTAACATTTAGGTCAAACACCATAACAAATATACTCATTTAAAATTAATGTGCTTTTTACGTGACCCGCCATGCAGGATACAAAACGTGACGGCCAATCGGCACCATTACAAACAAAACTCAGGTCAAGCGAGCCAAAAAAGTACATACGCCCACCGACCTGCAGAGACAAAACGCCCAACCAATCATTCAAAAACTACAAAAGGACGACCAGCACGAAGCATTTAAAATTATAATGTTTTGCAATTACCTTGTATTATTTGAGGTTACAAGTACACAATGAGCACCGACTTACATTACCTTCTCAACTACATCGTCCTGAACAATCCCTTCACTGCTAGATGGTGATGTCAAACTCCCTGGAAATGCTCTCGTCAAGCTCATCTCTTTTTATTTTGAAGAACGTTGCCTTCGTTTTTCATCCTGGGGCCTTGTTGTCCTCATATTCTTTAATCAATATTCAATAAATCCATCACCATTGTCATAGAAATGTTCCTGTGTAAATATAATAGGCCTAAGTATTTAGGACTTAAATAAAAGGTTTCAGTACACACGTTTATTTTTCTGTCTCTCATTGAGAGTATCAGCGGAGTTGAGCAACATCTATCTACAGTTGTCCAGATTAAGGGGTTTAGCATGTTACAGCACTATAATTACATGTCTTTTCTGACTACATATATACATACATAATCATACAGTGTAGATATACACATCTGCAGCTAAAGAATAAATATAATGTTGCATCACTTACATGTCCTTCCAACCCTGGTGTGGTGTCCATTGTTGATGGGTAGGTTTTTAAAACTTCTTTCGCCAATGCCGTTTTCTGTTTGGAACTTGGATATCTCAGTAGGAAATGTGACTTTTTACGTGACCCGCCATGCGGGATCCAAACATCGAGTTTAATAAATCTGGAGGATTCATGTCAATCGGGCGCGCGCGTACCATGCATGGAGGGTCATGTGATATGTTCCAGGCTGGTACCAAACTGATATTTCTCTGTAGCAGTTCGAGAATAGTGTTAGTGACTTCGTGAAAGATTTGCACCAAGACGGATCGGACATGGGAACTAACGGCGTAAGAGGGTACTGGTACTTCAGGCCTACAAAATACCTGCTTCTTACGTGCAAAGAAAACGGACACGGACCAAAGGTCAACAAAACCAAAACCAATCCCAGTCTGTTAAACAACCAGGCCTACAAAATAGTGCTAATATGCTAACGTTAGACATGCTGGCACAGAACAAGTACAGATACATCGGGCTTGCAGCGGGAAATGTCGATGTCTGAATTGTATTTCAAGAACGATTTTTTTGTCGAAAAGGATTGTTGAACTAGACGGTGTCTTTGATCATGTTAAGTGTGTTTACTAGCTAACTCTGCAGAAGTTAAGAGAAAGTGTTCTCGGTAGACCTGACTTAACTGCACACACATGCAGATAGTGCCTACTGCCTAGTCTGGTATCGGGCAAGTAAATTGCAGTTTGTAGTTTGCTTTCGTGTTTTCGGCTGCACTCCACTTTTCGTTGACCACATTTGTTTGCTGTTTTTAAGTTGGCCTTTCATTAGTTTGCAGTTTGTTTAGTGTAGTTTGTGTGTTTTGGGTTTGTTTCGTTTTGGCTCTTGTATAGGTGCGTGGCTTTGCCACACCCCTAGCTGTCATGGCGTTTCGCCGTGACAGCAAAATCGTATTGTTGAGTTTTTCGGGGGAGGCTAAGGTCGTCCCCGGACAAGTTTTTTCAGTTTTGCGTTCTGTTGGTTTAAAGGTCCCTGGAGAGGTTCACGTCCTCCCTTTCCCTCTGGACATGTTTGAACAGATTGTTGTGCGGACACTGGGGCGTTTTGGGAAGTAACCGGCTACGAGGAGCCGGAATTCCTTGAATGTAAGGGTGCAAAGACCGGGACCAGACGAGTTAGAGTCCAACTCAAGTCCGATATCCCCTCTACCTTGTGGGCGAATGGGCACAGGGCCCACATTGCATACCCGGGCCAGCCTCGCACTTGTTGGAGGTGTAGGCTGGAAGGGCATGAGGCCAGGTTGTGCCCGAACAAGCGGTGTAGCCGCTGTTTACAGGTTGGGCATACCCTGGCTGAGTAACTCGTGTGGGAAAACGGGCCATCTCGCTAGTTTATGCCCAGACCGCTCATACGCCGCGAGAGTGGCTACGGGCGAGGTTGAAGCGGTCCCCGTCCCGGCCTTTTACACCGTAACACCTGATGCACCTCTTATCGCCCCAGTGTCCGACACTAGCGCCCCGGTGGAAGCTTCGTTGCCCCTTTCGTGTCCCACCTCGTCCTTGATCGAACTTGCCGGGACCGCCAGCCTGCCCACTGAGGCAGAGCAGGACAAAACGGCGGAGATGGTACTAGCGGAGTGGCATGCGGCGCAGGATGCCGCTTGTACTGGTTCACCGGTAGCTACGCCCGCTATCGGTGATATTAGTCGGGCCCCGAGTCAACCGGCCCAAGAGACATTAAGTGGTCCAGATTCTGACTCGCCAATGGAGGACTGCACTACAGCCTTAAAAGTTGTGGTTAAGGAGTCCTCAGATTGGTTTGACGAGACGAAACAGGCCACTGATCTCTTTGACTCTAGTGGCCCTTCCACCCTGCCCGCAGTCGCTTCCGCTATACCGGACACGATGGTCGCTAGTGGACCTCCTGTTCCTGACAGGGGGGGGGGGGGTCCACTCGACCATAGTTGACGAGGAGATAAGAACTCTGCTCGCTCGGAGGAAAAGGGGGAACACCGCAAAGGGCCTGAAAAGACCCGTATTATCAAAACATCGCAAATTATGACACCAGACACCTTATCCCTCGTCACCCTTAATGTGAATGGGATGAGGGGTATCCCCAAAAGGCGGCGGATTTTACAGTAAGAGGGTGGGCCACATGTTCTGCTGAACGTGGCCCCCTCTGTGTTATACCCACCATTGTTTCGTTCAATGCTCGCGCCTGTGTGCCCGTCGGCTTGCCGGACCGCCATATCTCTAGATGTGTGGCGGTCTGTGTGTTGTAAGTCACTAGATAGCCGTCTCCGGGACTTGGCGTGGAGGATTGCACATGGGATCCTCATCACTAACCATTTTCGCCTAGTCAGGTGGCGATTAAGTCATGGGATTTGTCCCCGTATGGGCTGTAAAGCCATCGAGACTATGCAACACCTTTTGCTGGAGTGTCCCTATGTCCGGTTGGTGTGGGATTGGTTTCACGCCTTCGTTATTGGTTGCACACAGTGGGCCATTAGTAGTGATTTTGTTTTGTATGGTTTGTTGCCCCCTGTGTGCCCAACCTGGGTAAGGGATCTGCTGTTGTTGTTTGCCGCTGTCATCAGGAGACACATCTGGAACAGCAGATGCCGCCTAGTTTTCGATGGGGACGTCTGGAGGGCAGAGGAAGTTGTCCCCCTCGTGCAAAGTGACATCAGGTTACGCATGGAGGCGGACCATGCACGACTTCCCGACACTGCCTTTCGTAGACGCTGGCGCAAACCTGTCGTCTACTATCGGGACGGCGTTCCCCGGATGAAATTTGGAGTGAGTTAGTTGGTAGGTGTGGGGGTTGTGTGGTCGTTACATAATATAGGTTGGTTTTATTTTTTCTCTTTGTGGTTTGGGGTTGGCTTTTTGGGGCCGGTTTGTAGTGATTTATTGTTTTGCTTCTGTTGGCTTTTGGGTCCGTGTCCTTTAGTGACAGATTGATGGGTTTCAGTTGTTGTTTTACAGACTGGGATTGTTTTTGGTTTTGTTGACCTTTGGTCCGTGTCCGTTTTTTCTTAGCACGTAAAAAGCACATGTAGGCACACTATGACTAAGCTATCATTCACAGAGAAGCACAATTTGTTTACTTGGCCATGAAAATATCGTCAAGAAATGATATCATTTCTATAGGGCATATGCCATTGATTTTGAAAAACACATGTGGTTGAGTCACGATGCACAATTGCATGTGCAGAGGAATAAGAGTAGGCCTATTTTCATCCGACTCGATGATTTCAAATCTGTTCTCATTTCATTGTATAATTCTTTGTGATTTTATTGTATTCGATATAAAAAACCTACCCTATAGAAATACGCTAGAAGATATTTACATAATATTGTTACATGACAAAAAACCTTTAAATATTTCAAAATGCTTGTAACTGATTTGTAGTAGTTAATATATTACAGCATATGTTGTATAGGTCATGTTAGTCCCATCAGTTTTGCTGTTCTAAGCATTACTAGAAAGTATCTTACACAAATATTATGTCTTGCAAGTTGCCCCTATTTTCAGTTTGAAAGTACCAGCATCTAGGGTACTGAATATGCACCCGTGTAATACGGGGTATACGTGGGTGAGGCCCAACGGAGAAGATGCCTCCAGGATAGATCGAGTGTATGCGCCCGTAAGTTTTAAATTTCCGGGTTGCGTGACGCTGAGCTGTCCGCTCTCTGACCATGACACTGTTGTAGCACGTTTCGTTTTGCCTTCCATTTTCCCGATCGGGCGGGGCCTGTGGAAGCTTAACTGACAGATTCTTGGCGACGCAGAGTTCCGCCAAGGTTTCGAAACCAGGTACAAAGGATGGCAAACATTGAAGCCGGCCTTTGCCTGTACATCCCAATATTGGGATGATGTCAAGTTGCGCATCAAACGCTACGCAATTCAGTATTGCGTGACCCGCGCACGGCGGCGGAGAGAAATTCTCCAAGCTGTGCGCGGAGGTGAAGTTTTGCGACCCCTCGGCTGTCATCGCTTTGCAGACTTATCTAGATGAAAAGTACCACGGTGCCCGTGTCAGGGCCCGTGTCGAAGAGGTGGAGGCTGAGGAGCGCCCTTCACTTAGGTTTTACTAGTCCGTTAGCTCATCGGCGGGTGACATACGAGTCCCATCAGTGCGCGCTACTGATGGGACCGTGGTTAGCGACCCTCACGGCATTGTCCGCGTGTACGAAGAGTATTATTCGAGTTTGTTTACGCGTGGCAATGTCGACTTGTCGGCACAGGCCGAATTATTGAGGGGAATCTCAAACACTGTTCCCCACGAGGTCAATGATATTTTGGGGGCGGAATAACCACTGTTGAGCTTTGGAAGGCGCCTTCGAAGATGAAGAATGGCAAGTCCCCGGGTTCGGACGGGCTTCCGAGGGAGTTCTGCCGAACCTTGTGGGCTATAATCGGACCCGACATCAGAGCCGTCTTCGAAGACGGCTTCCAAAACGGACTGTTAAACCAATGTCAACGTCTGGGCATGATTACTTTGCTGCCCAAGTCTGGGGACCCATTGGATCCTCGTAACAAGCGCCCGATCACCTAGTTAAATGTGGACTACAAGTTGCTGGCTAAGGCTTTGTGCAACCGCCTTGCACTGGCTATGCCGCACCTTGTGGGTGATCTCCAGACTTGTACAGTGAAGGGTCATTGCATCCACCAGAACTTGTGGTTGATGCGCGACTTGACCGACTTTGTTATTGAGCGTGATCTGCCATGTGCATTGGTCTCTCTTGACCAGCAGAAAGCCTTTGACATGGTTGATCGCGGTTTTTTTAATGAGTGTATTGGAGACATTTCACTTGCACCCAAATTTTCGTGAATGGATTTCTTTTGTATCAGGAAAGTTTCCTCTCCCGTCTTTTGGAAAGAGACTCGAGGCTTGTTCCATTCGTTGTGCCAGGGGGTGCCTGTAATGTTTCTGATTTGGGTGTACATAGCAAAGAAGAACATAACAAGTCTCTGACTTCAACGTATATATATTTACAATAAATAACATAAATATAACGAGCACCGATACATAACTTAGATACACAAAGTAGGAAAGTGAAGTGGAGGCACACGCCTCGTGTACTGTTTATATATCACTGGTTGGACACTTCTGATTGGTCTACTCAAATAACATGTACACGTAACGTTTTTACATAAAGTTATGTAACATCACATCACATCCCTCTTTTTCACTAAAGGACACTTCATAAATCTAATAACTTTCTTGGATTGACTCTACGTCCTGATCGTGTATAATAGTATTCAGCCCCATCTGCATTTTCAGGGTCTTGGGTACTTGGAGTAGTATTATCTGAAAGTAGAGATCTTGGTGACTCTATTGGAACCCCTTGATCATCTGATGTATGTCCACTAACATCAGGTTCTCTGAATGTGACACTTCTCTCCCCTTCTTTAATATACCTACGATTTCTTCTAAGTACACCTCTTGATGGGGTTTCAATTTCATAGGATCTTGGTTCGGGCCTTTCATTGACCACTTTACCTGGATACCATTTGTGTTTATCCTGGTTTTGAAAATAAACATTTTGCCCTGGGCTTAAGGGATTCAACATCTTAGCATTTGTATCATGATAATACTTTTGCTTATCCTGCCTTTCTTGTAAACGATTTACAACTTCGTCTCTATCAGGAGATTTGTTACTTATTCTTGTGAGCAGATTTGACCTGTACTTTCGACCGTTTAAAAGTTCAGCAGGAGATGGCAATTTTGCATCTATTGGAGTACATCTGAGTGCAAGTAAGGCTAGGTGAACGTCTGATTTTGTTTGTTTTGCTTTACAAATAGCATTTTTAACATTTTGAACCTGACGTTCTATAAAACCATTCGACTGGGGATATCTTGGGCTTGAGGTAATGTGCTCAAAGAGCCATTCATCCGCAAAAACCTTGAAAATACGACTAAAGTACTGACTTCCGTTGTCAGTTATCAGCTTTTCGGGAATGCCAAATTCTGAAAACATTTCCTTTAACAACTCAATAATGTTGCTACTTTGTGACTGACCTTTTGATATTTCCTTGACAATAAATTTCTTTTAGTAATAGTCGGCCACAAGTAAATACTCCATGCCATTAATGAAGAATAAATCTGACCCTAACACCTGCCATGGCCTTGTAGGAATTTCATACTGTTCTAAAGGCTCATGTGGTAACGATCTGCCATTTTGTTGACATACTATACATTGTTTAACCATGGATTCAATATCCTTGTTAATATTATTCCAATACACACACGTTTTGGCACGTAGCTGACATTTGATTATGCCTTGATGACCAACATGTATCTGGTTTAATATATCAGGTTGCAAGCTAAGAGGAATTATAAGCCTATCACCTTTCATGATGACTCCATTTTCGATCGATAATTCGTCACGAAAAGCCCAATACTTTTGCAATGACTTTGGGATCTGTTTTCGTTTCTCAGGCCAACCCTGAATGATTACATCCCTAAGAGCATTTAGTTCAAGATCGGAGTCTGTGCCTTTCTGGATTTCATTTACCTTTTGACCAGAAAATTGGACAAAATTTACAGCTACATGCTCTTTCTCGGGAATATCAAATGACTTCAGACCGATACCGCAATGAAGTGTTATCAATTTGAAGTTTAGACATGACTTTAGACCAAGTATAGCAGGACCATCTACGTCTACCACATAGAATTCAGTTCTAATGATTACATTCTCGTATGCACAATCCAAACAATGGATAACATAGTGATGTATTCTACTCCCACTATAGGCTGTGAATTTCACATTGCTATGTTTCAAGGAATTTAGGAAAGGTTTACCATACTTGTCAACCTTCTGAGGGTACATCAGTTTGAAAATTCGAAGTGGCAGAACATTTCCCTCTGCCCCAGTATCAACTTTTACCTTTAAGGTTGCTTTTTTGTCATTAACACATGTGTTTAGCATCGCAAAAATATCACTGTTACTATCATTGTCAGGATTGTCAACTTTCATCGAACTTAATAGTATTTGCTCGATTTCTAGGTTGTCATTTTCATATCCTTTTGGATTAGGTATGTCTGACGATCTGCTCTGAGATTTAAATCTAGCATTTCTTTCAGGCCTAAA
>JAIPMN010011875.1:0-20419 GCA_020650975.1 Apostichopus californicus
ACCATATGCATATCTCAGGAAATTGTCTATGCTATGGTAGGTACAGCTAGGTGGGCTCTCTCCATGGGGATAATATTTGTATCTCTAGAATCTCTAATTATTTTGTCACAATGCTCCAAATGCCATTTATGCTAATTTGGGCGCTTTAACGTGAACAGACCCATATACATATATATACATATAGTGGGTGACCTTTTCCTACTCTTGCTCTAGACCAGTGGTTCTCAAACTTGTTTAGACGAATATAGGAATTAAAAAACAGCCTACATTTCCTACAAGATGATGAATTTTCTCTCAACAATAGTTATTTTTTTCCCCTCCATACCACCTGGATGCCTTGTTGTGCCCTAAATCGCTGCAGTGTTGTGTCGTAATGGTCAGGGACCCCCAAATCAGTGCCAACGCCCCCTACTCCCTGTGTACCCTGTAGCGCCCCCCCCCTGAGACTGCCCAACGCACCCAGTGGGCGGCAGGGACCACTTTGAGAAGCCCTGCCCTAGACATTGCATTCCTACATAGGCTTTATTTTTATAATACAACTCTGGGTGGTATACTGTACCTCTTTCATTATCCTGATGACAAGCGTTAAAGTCACATACTGGAGATCTGCTCGATCTGCTGTTGCAGGATGCAGAGTAACAACCAACTCACAAGGGCAGCCACTACACAAAAGAAAAACCAAGAAAGAGTTATATGTATAATAATTCCAGTTCCAATTTCCCGATAGGGAGCCGTCATTGGGACTGCCGTCTGCAAACTAAACGAAGTCGATCGAAGAAGTTTAGCTCGCAGCCCATAACCTTTATTTGAACCCCTAAAATGTAACACAAGAGTCACTGGGAAAACTCTGTGAGTCTAGTGTGACAAGTTAAATATACCCTATACGTTTGTATAGCACAACTGGTTTTTGTGAGAAACCTATGTTGTAAGAAAATAGACAAGCTGAAAACATAACATTACACAATGGAATATGAATAACTTGTTTAATGTGCCTTATCTCGTCCAGAACCTTCCAAAACATACAAACACAGGTAAAATACAAGAACAACCCAAATACCCAATGTAATGAACATATAAGCAACCTCGAAGTCTAAAAACCAACCAACTCTCACCAGACTTAGACACGCTACTATGGTGACCGTGTCAAAGGTCACTATAAGGGTGAATGCAAAAAAAGCAGGAACCTATACAGCTTGTCAACTTTAACAACTACAGTTGGAATTCATCACTGGCCACTGGGTTACCTTTGTTTATATGAAGAAATGAATATATCTGTTACAGAGCAATTAGAATTCATAAACAATGGACTAGTGTAGCATAAACAATTAGGTCAATTAGGGCAGAGGCTTGAACTGATGTCAAGAACTGTGTAAAGAAAAACTTCAAAAAACATTAAAAGTGAAAATCTTCACAACAGAAATAGTACAGCAAGACGATCCTCTTCAACTTGCCAATTTTGTAGGACTATGACATACTTGCAGAAAGTTTCTGCCAAACTCCCATCCTTTAATATAAATAATCAAGCAAAAACGAGGAATTACATAATCATCAAACAAACTAGGAGAAAAACAGACTTATACTAATAATGCTTTGCCCTGATATTAATAATCATAAAAAAAAGTAAAGAAAATGAAGTTTATTGGTGAAAGTGATGAAATGCTAATTATTGTGACTTACTTTTTTCTTTTGACTTCAATTTCATGGATAAAGATTTCTTGTAGTAGTTCAAGTTCTTGCTGAAAAATACTAAGGAAAGCAAAAACAAGCCCAGCGTTATTTATAAATCTCCCTGGAAGTTTCTTAACTTACAACACTAAACAGTCGCATGTGCTCATTATGGGAGGTCATAACAAGGCAAAGAAAACTGACATGGAAATGGTTAGGTGCTGCAGGAAATGCTTACTCCAAAAGTAAACCTGAGTGTAAACTTGGTCGTGTTTATGACAACTGTTTGAAAAGGTGTCAGAAAGCTCAAAAAGTTGCTGTACGTCACTTTTGATTTGCTAGACAATCTGGAAGATCATTTGTGCTGAGAAACAGTTGATTGCTCTTGGAAGCCACCATAGTTTAAAAAATCAGGGCAAGAACCCACAACCATGGTTCCCAAAAGCCCTGATTCATTGCCTCTATTAAATGCCATCTCATTTTCATCAGCAGAATGTGACATGTAATAAGGAATAAAACATTAGGCACCCAGCCTAACCCTACCAACCAAAGTTGTATCAAATAATTCTTTGAATAACTTGATTCGGAAAAAGAAAATACAGTTTCCAGCCCGCTACATGCATATACAGTACCGCCAATAAGTAACTTGGTAAACCGCGCTCTTTTTTTGCGCTCAGTGCATTTAACCGTTTCTATCTTTTGTTAAAACCCGCATTTAAATGCATTTAAGTGCGGGTAATTGCGGGGAACTGTTTATCAGAGCGCAGATTCCGTCGGAAGGCTTCCCTAACTCTATTCATGCCCGCTAGAAGTGTGAAGTTCATTGTTACCGTCAGACGGTCAATGGCTGTAATCCTACTTAATTCCTTCCAATCCGGTAACAAAAGAATATCGATCGTCCCTGCTGGTAGAAGGAAGACCAAAGGTTTATACTCGGTGTTAAGCATGTATCTTAAACTGTTTAAATTCAACATACAATACAAATGTACGCGCAAAAATATGTGCGCAAAATAGTTGACCATTAAAACCCAAAAAAAAGGAATTCACATTTTACCTGTACGAGGAAAATCATTGGTACAGCAGGCTGTCGTCTGATGATTTGCATGCTACAGTATTGTATAACATTCTTACAATGTGCGTGAAACACTTGTTCTTAGTTGAACTTGGCAACTCGCCAAGAAACGATTGTCAGTGGAACGTCTATACATAGCGAAACAGCGAGCAATATCCAATTCACCGAGTCTTGTCTCGTATTCGTAAGCCTATGAACAGTACTCTATAAATCAGTGCAACGTTTCCTAGCCTACAGTAATGTGCCTAAAGTCCACACAAAACATGAGGCCTGATGTTACTACTAAAAATGATAAGTTACCCCGAATTTCCCGAAAGGATAAAACACGAAGTTTCCTTCTTGCTTTTTATTACTTCTGGTAACCAGAACATATCGGGGAATAAAATAAACACGTATAAGAAAGGTTTTCCCCTTCAACACGAAACTATTCTCGTTTAAAACAAGTTTTACTCGCGCAGCACAGTACCATTCATAATTTGCATATTACACCAAATTTACACTCGGCGTCCAGATGGCAGGAAAATGTAACATCATGTTCAATTTGTTGTGTCGTTCCCACGGTGCGATGAACTTGTCAAGTTCGAATGTCGATGACCTACTTATGTTCTGTTACCAATGTCAGTGGGAATTATGTGTGTAAAAACTCGTGTTTTTCCACGTGTCATATATACATAGAAGTTTTACGTAAGCGGTGCGAATTTCGGGGAGGCTCGTTGATTGTGAGTAAGCACTTATCTAAGCATCAGTATTTGTGAAAAATATCGTAAGGTTTTTCAGATATTCTCTTTGAATGTCCCCTCCATATATCTCTCTTTCTCCGTCCACTCAAAGCTCGACATTTACGCTAATTCTGTTAGGGGGAAATTATCGTAAATATCGAAATATCGCGATAACTTTTGAACTATTTATCGTGACGGTAAAAAGCAAATATCGCCCAGCACTACCTCCACACTATGAATAGCGTTGTATCGATCGGTTCACTCCCATTGTGTCGGTGGTGAATAGCGAGCACGGGGAATTTGCGTTCCTTTATTTGGAGTGCGGGGAAAGTAGCGTTCCTTTATTTGGAGCGAGGTTAATTACAGTTAAGCTGCGTTTTGCGCTGAATCGCGCTAATCTTTACCAAGTTACTTATTGGCGTTACTGTATTATATCCCAACGGCACAAAGTCATGGTGATTTTCTTTTTTTTAGCGATGTTTATATTCATTATCCTTATACTATAGGCCTATAAATTGGTCAGTTCATTCATTGGATTAAAGGTTACTTGTTAGGCCTTGAAAAGATAAGCCTAGGCTCTAGCCATACACTTTGTAATTGTATGTCTTGACTATCTAGGTTATGGGATCATTAGGGTTAGCATAGGTCTAGTATAATGTTGTTGTGACTATCTAGGCGATACATAATTATGTTAGCCTAGCCTAATTTTAGAACAAAATTAGGCCTAGGCTATAGTAGTAATGTATGTCACAATTGGTCTTCTGGATTGGTCTTATTTCAGCCTTCAGGTTAGACCTGGCCTTTATGGTTAGGTTTCAAAATGCGCCTGTTACGCCTAACACTACTGAAGTGCACAGTAATAGTTGCTACGTTAATAATGACGGTAAGGAAATACATAATAATTAACAATAACACAGGCCTTGGCTAGTATAGGCCTAGCCTAAGTTAGGCTAACGTTACACTTAAACTAGTAGTAAAGCAACAGGAACCACCGGTTGTGTTTTCAAGTCAACTGAAACCCTATGCCACAAAGAAATGATCTCCCATATACTCCTTTAAAAATTCATTATAAAATTCACGGTTCGTAGGATCTACAATGATTACATCGAAGTAAAAAGACAAACCCATCAATGCTCGCTTCGGTGCTATCTGAGCTCAAGGAGGCTGCCATTTTGAGGACGATTTCGTCATCACATTTCGTAATAGTATGCACCTAACTACCAAAAGAGCTGTATCTTTCGTGATGACTGTAGTGTAGTTTGGGCATGGGGCGGACAGGAAGTTCTTAAAATCTCTCTGGTCCGAGTTTATAAAAACGGACCGAAAAAGATGGGCTCCAGCAGGTCAATCACGTGCCATCCAAGCACTACAAATATTGTGTTTCAGTTCTAATAGGTTGAATACAGCTACATGGTGAGAAAGATATTGATAATTTGTGATGTAACATTGTTATCAAGTGGAGAAGGGAGCCTTAAAAACTCAGAGGTGACTCAAGTGAAAATTGATATTTGCACCACCTTTATATCTCGAAATGTTTACTCTTTTAGCAAGAAAATTATACTTTCTTGCATGGCCGCAGATCCTGATGGGGACAGCGGGACGCGTCCCCACCAACTTTTTCAGTGGTGGGAACACGATATACTGTGTCCCCACCAATTTGTTTTGACCAAACGCTGCATTTCAATTTCCCCTGTATTGAACTTTGGCGCAGTTTGATCCAGCATTGTGCAAATGACATTCCTTTTAGATGGACAGTGTAAGACATTCCTTAGAAGAGATAAATATTCCACACCGTCTTATAGTTGGAAACAACATCATTTCAATAACACCTTGTCCCTTGTAATCTGTTTTGACTGGCTAAACCTTCTAGTCTTCCAGGGAGTAAATCACAGACAAATGCGTCTTTAAATATTTTACTTTCGTGTTATAATATTTTGGTTGATTTATCCTTGTAATCTGATACATATTTTAGAACGTTCACTTAGCCACAAGCAAAGTTCTCTGTATTAAATCATTTCATTAAAGTAAAATTTTGTTTTTTGGTTTGTAATAAATATTATTTTCCACTGTGGATAACTGAATAAAATGTTATAAAGAATAACAAAACATCAATTTGATGTGATGACATCATTCAGCCTACTGTTGCCAGATGCATTCACACACTAGCATCTTCTTATCTCACCATACAAAATGCATGCGAGAATGTGGGTTTTTGACTATATACAAATAAAAATTCAGACTTGTTTTGTTTAGCAACCAACTTCATTCATTGGAATAACAACAAAGTAACCGCCGTGACATAAATATTGCTTATTTATTGAAATGAAAAGCAGAATAAGACATAAAAGAGAAAAGAAAATCCCTGCAAGCAACTCAACTTTCAAACTCCAGCGTGATAAGTCAAACCTTTGATTAACGAAAGATAAACATACAACCATGTAGCCTACGTTCATTGCTATTGGCGATGATACATCCCTATTGACATAAGCAAACGTCTATCGTAGGTCAGCAGAAAGAAAACAAAAATAATAACAAGAACAAGCAAGTATGGGAGAATTTCTTCAAATGCGATATGTTTATTACCATCTAGTAATTTTTAAGCAAATTCACATTATTCGGCTGGTTTTGAAAACGAAACAGTTGTACTACTGCAGTTAAATACTAGAGTACCAATGGTGTAGGTATACCACCTGTGACGTCACAGGTGGTACGGGCACAGGATTTCAAAGGTTGACGGGGAGGAGGGAGGGGATGGGGCGGTTTACATTCCGCCATTGATTTTGGTAGGGGCATGAACCTTTAATGAACGGACTGCCCTGCAGAAAACAAAATCAAAGTTAAAGACGTCAAATGGTACATTTTAAGTCATATTTAGACTTTCAATTAAGTCTCTAATGAGCTGAGCTATTGAATATTTTAAATCATCCCATGATTTAACATTCCTCACCGACTGAAGATGGAGGTGGGGGTCTTGCCCAACTCCCCCTCCCCCCCCCCCCACCTCCCTTGCGCACGCCACTGCACACCATGCACGAACAGTGTATGTACCGTACCGTATGGATCGTTGGTGAGTTTGTGAAAGGCCGGCTGGTGATAAGACATTTCTACATAACAGCTGGACAATGCTCATATCGAACTGTCCGATTCTTTAGATCGATACACAGTTCATTCATGTTTGCCACGCGGATGAAATAAAAAAAAATCACGGTGGCTCGTAAGATCCATTTCGTTTTCACCCCTGCTCTATGGCTACTTCGATCCATATTTGGGTCTCATCAGCCAGACGCAATTATCTCGACAAGTCGACAACTGTCGATTTATTTCTTAGCAAATTTTTGACAAATATCTACAATATGATTTCAATAAGAGCTTCACATTTCTTCAGTGTCGTCGACATAAAATAAATCGCTTATAACGAAGAGAATTAAAGAAGACTTTAGATATAACTTTAGACTTGCTATGTCACAGACCAAGAAGAAAGAAACTATTCAGTGCTAAGAATATATGGTTTTTCAAGATAATCACCTTTAAAATATGTTAAATCGAGGCTACAATGCTCCTTTGAGGTTAATTTGGGTGATCACATCGTCTGCGCTGCGTATAGGCCTAAATGTTAATGTTACTCCATTGTATTATCCATTCTAAAAACCAAGGGCGTAGGAACCGGGGGGCTGGGGGCGCCAGCCCCCCCAGTGAAAAATATGGGGGAGCGGAAGTATCATTCCGCCCCCCGCTTCGCAAGTCAGAAAACCCCTTTTTCATTTCCAAATGAGAAAAAAATCTCATTTGGAGCACCAAATTGCATCTAAGTCCAGGTGAAAATGCAAAATTATTTACAAAATGGAGTGGGTGTTGAAGTGTGCTATATTTCACCAAATTGCATCTGAGGCCACCTAAGTAGTCCAGTCATTTTAAATATAACCTCTGATGTTTAAAGTGGTCATCTCTTTAATATTATAGATTATCTCACCCCCATTTTAAATGAGATTTACTCGGGCTGCAAACAGTTTCAACCAAATTGGTGTGAACTGATTTACATGTCAAATAACAATCAGTCAGTTACATATTATACAAACTATTAATGGGATTATACAACATGAATCAATTTTAATTAATCACCTTATTCCTAGATTTCAGAAATGAGTGGTTAACGAAAAATTCTCAATAAACTGATCAAAATAATAAGTAAAATGTCATTGATAGAATAAATTCCGTAACTAATCCATGCATGATAAGTAATTATTGGCTTGTTATCAACCTTCGGTAGTTTGGTTTCCGTGCCCAGGTTCTTTCCTGGGTGACTTTTCTTAAAAAGTATCCCCGGTATTCAATCATGGGAGAATGATCGACAAATAGATTTGACTGTAACTTGATAACTCACTTTAAATAATTAAATAATGAATAAGGCAGATTTTAGTCTTGATATGTTATAATACAAAGAAAACAGACAACTTTGAGTCCAATAATGTTTTTGTAGCTATTCCAAGTATTTTTCAAGGTATGAATCGTTAAGTATACTTAATTTCTGGAATATTCGTTTAGGCTAACTTGATGGTGACGTCGGCTCCTCATTGCAGTTCTTATAGTTAATGTTAATCCGTTGTTTTTGAGGTCAACCAAAATATGTTCGTTAAACTTCATATAAGCAACAGAGCACCCTTGGATGGCATTCAACACCATTTGTCTTTAACAAATTTGTAATAAATTATAAACATGTCATTTGAGACCATATAATCTTAATTTTTCCCATTGAGTGTTGTAGTGCAACCGAGGAACTAGTCTGATGGGATGTGTACTAAACTAAAATGTCCAGTCACTTAAACTAGTAAACCTCAACTGTTTAAAGGGTCATTCCAAAACAATAAAATAAGTAAATGTGCTCTAGGAATACAACCCTAGCAAGACTGAGAGCAGTGGTTGTACAAAGTTAATTTTGTTCCTGAAGTTGTCAAAACACAATACGGGGTATGTTTTGTGAATCTTACACAAATTTCTAAAGAATCTCTCAGTTTCCGAAACTACCTACTATTCGGTATAAGAATTTGCTTCAACACTGTGGCTTAGAATGGGACCATATTGACACTGGTATACTTTGGTTTTCTTGCAAAAGTGGTATAGATTGAATTCTATGTATATTAAAATGTTATCTCATGGTCTTGCCGGATTGTATGTCTCTGGTATTGCAACGAATATAGTGCTTGTTTTGGTGTAGGTTGTGTTAATCTTTACAAACACATTTATGTCAAACAATGAGTTTAATTAAGTTCCTGCAAACCCTTGTGAACCGCATGACTGTTTGAATGTGTTGCTTGGCTTACCACAAATAACCCATTACTATAAAATCCATTCCACCATTTAAAAAAAAACGGCTTTTAAGGAATTTAATGGCGCTAGTTTGAAACAGGGTGTTTTTAATATAAAAAATTATATGGCTCTTAAAGGCATCCGTAGATTAACTTTAAGGAGAACAGCGCGTCATCAGGCCACGTATTCAGTGGACGGTGGCTGCAAACATGCCGGTCGCAGAGATGTCACCACCTCTGGCCAAAGGCAAGAATTCACGCACGCCACCTAGTACGCTTCTGGTCGATTTGACCGACCCTCTGCGCATCCTCCCGGGTTCTTTTGCGACAACAAGGGAGACATGGTACGGGATCCTAGGCCACAAAAAGTACCATACCTACAGCCAAAGGTATTATCGCCAGAGGCCTGTCTTGAACCCTAGCCACGATTTACACGACCGACGAGGAATGAGTCTTTCGTCACCCTCTTAACAGCATCGGCCATCACATCAGCTAGTAAATTATATGGTTGAATTAATAAATCAAGACTTCAGCGTCGACTACTGAAAGAGAAAAAGAAATTTTAAACGTGTATAACCAACCATTGATGGAGTCGAACTCACTTCATCAGGTTACCAGTCCACTGCTCTACCCTCTGAGCCATTTGACAAGTTAACTTTTAACGAGCTTAAATTGGTATTATTGGTTGGATACAATCTATTGGTAACAGTGAATGACACTGCCTTCAACGAAATCTCTATTCATCCTGTTTCACTCTCATTAGAACAACGGATCTGAATATCTTTATTTACAAGAAGCTCACGCTTTTCTTTGTTTACATTGCAGCAAGCAGTAAGAATGTCGTTTCCTTTCAAGACGTAAATTATACAGTAGGCTTATGCCCCGATACTATCGATGACTTCGAAGCAAGCAGTAAAAGAAAAACGGATTCCGTGAAATCTTCTTATTCACAAAAGGATACTTAAGATTATGCTCTCAAGAGAGGTCTTGCTGTAAGTTGTCACCCTTTACAACTATATTTTATGCAGACGATCATGAACTGGGATTAAGCCTGAAATTTCAATCTAGAATAGTTTTCGACTATTTATATGTTGCACAGCACATTAATGTTATATATTTATTCACAGTACTACATGATATTTGACACAAGTCATCAATTCAGTCATAAGCTCGAGGGGGAATGATCACCCCCACCACCTACCCCCCCCCCTCCTACCACCCCTCGCCAGATATATACCTGGTTGTACCCCTGTTAATAGCAGTGAGATACAGGCTCGATTCAGAGCTACAACATGCATGCGCGTAATTGAAACCATATAGCATATTATTCTGGATGGATTCTTTGATAATTTGAAATACATGATTTTTACCTTAAAAAGAAAAGAAAAGAAAGGTTAAAAGACATTACTTTGGAGATACTTAAAGAAATAATAATGGCATAGTGTATACAGAATGTATTATTAAATTAAGCTTAACTATAACTTATAATATATTGGAGAAGTTATAAACGAATTTAAAAGGGCAAATACAAGTTTGTCAGGGGGGGGGGGGTGGTATTAGCATGTGACCAATATTGAAAGAAAAACAAACAAGCGATGAAATGTTTGATAACCGTTATAATTATTCAAATGTGTAACGGTATAAGTTGGTTCCAAACCGACAATAGCAGTGTTTCTAGGTATAGGGTCTGCATGCGGCAGAGAAAAATGTGAGAGGGTGATGGGGGTGGGTGGGAGGGGAGGGTTATTTCGCAAGTAACTTTGTAGTTGAATAAATGCTATTTTTTATGTACAAAGTTAGCATCATTCGGTGTTTTAAGTCCTTTTTTAGCAGTGTTCTGGAATTAAATGCTAATATACAAAGTGTTTAGTCCTTGAAAATGAAAGAGAAAGTGTTTGTGACCCAACACGGTAGAAATCTATCACTGCATGCTATACTAAATATGTTTTAATGGTATCCGTCATGTTCACGTCAAACAGACAATCTCCTACGCTACATGTATTATAGGAAACCTTCTAGTTTTACTCACTCTAGTCTGGTATGTAGTATTTTTTGCAGTCCCTGGGAATTGTCGGCATACCGGTAAATAATAGTTATTAAAAGTATATAAAAATATTATTGAAGTTGATCAAAACTAAAGAGAACTTACAAATGCAACGTCTTAGCACTCAATTTGCTAATTGGCTAACGATCATTAGAAAAAGACAGACATTTGTGACTATAGTTTGATTTTTTCCCCCCCCAGATGATCATGTATCTAATGTTTACCATGTACACATAGTCCTATACCTTATAATATACACTATAGCCTATATAAGTCATTAACTTGACTATAATCATAATAATGAATAAAACATTTTGTTGATATTTTTCTAAATTTGAAAACTTATCTAGGCAAACCAATGGACTCATCAGTGTCGTAGCTAGACCATTGCGGTCTCCCAGAGCCGACCCCCCCCCACCCCATTGGGGGCCTGGTAGGATCAGGAAACGAACAAGAATAACCACTCATAATCCGCTGGGTTCGGCCGCCGGTCTTTCCGAGAGCCTGAGCGTGCCATATCCGGGCGTCGAGAGGTGCCGAGTATATCAAAAAGTGCTCACGCACCGTCAAAGCCCAAAAGCATGTTTGAGCTTTGATGAATGTCGACTACCCTTTGAGGGTCTATTTCTATTGCTTCATGGAGCCCTGTTATTCCTTGCTAAGCCGCTGGGACTCACAATGACACTATATGGCATGTTTCTTTTACATGCATTTGGCATACGAGAGTCTATCATTTTCAATGCAATATTGTGTTTGAGTATAGTATTCATTTGATTTGGTAATGTAACTGATCAAACGCAAAATCTTGCTTGATGAGAAATGGAAAATTTGTCAAGAATTTGGTTCTGTATGATAACATTTGTTTGGCGGTGGTAGGGGGGAGGGCGAGGGAAGGGGAAGACCTCCAGAACCCCACATGGGAGTAGATCATCGGGGGTCTTGGGGAAAGTTGTAGTTAAAGTTTAGCTATTACACAGATTCGTTTGTTTTACACAAAGTATAGTTTTTCTGTAATGCAGATAAGAAAATATTGCAATACAAGAATAGCGAGTTGACCGAGGAAATGACCTTTACTTGACAAATAAATAATCAAACTACGAAGTAAATACGAAAACGGTGTTGTTGCAACCCATTTATTGGTTGAGAAATGCATTGAAATCTAACAAAATAACTATATTCTCAAAAAAAAATCCATTATTTTTTCTCCATAGTCGTCCATAGCTATATGTTTACATTCTACTTGGTACACACAGCACACGTAAGCTCATAACCATCTACATACGGGCTACAAGGAAGCCCGCCCCCACTCACAACACATCTCGACTCCACAAGGTCGAGCAGGCCGCGGTTGTGGTCCGTTCCCAGTCCGTGCGTTCTTTCTCTCGTCTGCAGTTCACGGTCAACACAGATATACATGGACCTCATGTGACTAGAGTAGGACCTCTCAGCCATCAAGTAACCCGCGTACTCCAGCGTCCAATCTTCGGATGGACATGCGTTCTTGGCTGGCACCATTAGCTTTGAATACCTCGACGGTGACTGACAGACGGCGCAGGGAACGTCGTGCCACGTTCGATCGCTCATGGAATGGAACGAATCGATCTGATACTCGATACTGTACAGAAAGGCTCGGGTAGAACCGACGCCGGATACCGGCTCGTCGTAAATTGGGTCGCCCGGGAGGCACAGCTGGTTGGCACCATTTCCCGATGAACCATAGCGGGCACCAGCGGCTACACCTGTGGACAGTCATTAGTAATGATTACGTCTCTTTTTTTTTTTCCTGTTTTCTTTACCAATCATTTGGAATTTATGTTAATATCAATAGAAAATGTTCGATGTTCGAGTGTATATGATATAGCGCATGCATGCCCCTCATGATAACTATCTCTATATCATATAATGCTGCGTGATACGACTATATAACATCTTAGCCTATACTCTTATTTTGTGTTTGGGGTGTTGATAGGGTGTCCACCGCACATACTTCGTTAATGATTCATCGTATATGCTTTTCATCAAAATTAAAGTACAAAAATGAAGACGCTGAGAGTAATAAGACGAAAACGAAATTAACAGAATTTAATTGGGTATGCTTCTTTTTTTTGGGGGGGGGGGGTGGAGTGGGGTGCATTCTCAGTGCAATGCATGACTTTTGACCAGTTAAGCTTGGTCAAATTGGTTTCCTATATATCTCCATAAGGAGTGTTAGCTCAGTGGTTAACGCCGGTGCCTTTCAATCATATATGGTCCCGAGTTCGAGTCACTCCAAGATTAATGTGTGTCGTCCATTTACAGAGTTGTTGACAATTGACAATTCATAATCATGAACGTTAAATATGAATGTAAGAGACTGACTTCGGTCAGCTTGCGGCTTTGATAAGCCAATGATGGCTTCTTCGCAAGTTCCTGCTTGCAGGAGGATCTAAAAAACATATAAACGCGATGTCGAATACAGCTATATAGTGTTATAGCCCCTGCGGAACAGCTTATACAGTCCAATGTCGCATTACAAACTGTTCCGTTAAATTCCCTATTTCTTCTTCTTTTAAAAAAAAAAATAATTTTGAGATCATGCTCACGAATAAATTACAATTATGATAAGGATATACAGGCAATGGCCATTGACGTCTCAGCCATTCGACATAATAAGTATACTTACCGGAATAAACCAGAGTTGAAGAGGATGGACACTTTTTATGACCCCATCTGATGAAAACAGCACCGCTGTCGTTTCGAGGAGGGCCGCTGTGGTAACTTTGTCCTCTTTGTGACGTCATAACAGGTATAC
Source organism: Apostichopus californicus (assembly GCA_020650975.1). Lineage (NCBI taxonomy): Eukaryota > Metazoa > Echinodermata > Holothuroidea > Aspidochirotida > Stichopodidae > Apostichopus > Apostichopus californicus. The sequence continues at coordinate 13,595 of JAIPMN010011875.1, forward strand.
CACCTTCTTGTGTGGAGGTGACTACAGCTGAATGTGAATAGTCGAGAAAATAGTATTTATAAAAGAAAGAACCAAAGGACGTCAGGTTGAGATTATGATGGGTGGGGTGGGGAAGGGGGAGGGAGAGGGAGTGGTTAGTTAGAAGACCGATGTTTGGTGCAAGTGTACAAAATTGTCGCTTATACGCGGCACCACGGCCGTGTGAACAACATATATGCTCTAAAAATTATCGGTGACTTCAAAAATAAAAGAAAACTAAAGCAATGGGAGGGTAAAGTATTTTTGCCGGAGGTAAGTCTACCCCTCCAAAATATTTTCAGAGGTTGAGTAATAATTAGTTCAAGTTAATTAACATACGTTCAATCAGGGAGTTAATACCCCCCCCCCCCCTTCACCCTTTCAAAAAAATAAAATAAAATAATGAAAATTGACCTAAAAATTGCCTTTTGTTGGCATTTCTATAGATTATTTGAGGTAACTAACAGATTACCTTTTTCATTTAGAGATGATTATGATATGTGTTTTGATTGGAAGTGCTTAACCATAAAGTTACCTCAAAACGTTACGACGAAAGGGATTCACTGTAAATTCGTACCACAACTTGCATTACAAGAAAGATTTTTTTCAATATAAGGACCCTTTTTGATACACATTTTCCATCTAATCGCTCCCATACGGAAGATGAGATAGTGTAGTTCCTTTGCCAGTTGAGCCATATACTGTTGCTATGGAATTTGTTATAGCAACAGTTGCTATATATAATGGTTCATTTTTCCTGAGTAGCTCCTCTCGGGGGGTCACCCATGGTGGGGTACCCCAGGGTGACCGGAAGTACATGACAGAGGGAGGCGTCAAAACGTGTGTTGTGCGTGTGTCCAATTTTGTGTGAAAAACTCCTAAACTGCTGCGCCGACCTTCTTCAAACTTGCGGTGGGAAGGTACCGCACGATGAACCCTTGTGTATCGCAGATCCCCGGAACCAAAGGCCAAATTTAGTGAAAATCGATTTCTTTTAATAACTATACGAGGGGAAACATTGAATTGACATGGGGCCCTTGACAGGTATAATGGAAATGTCCAGTAATACTTTCCTCCGATTGCCAGATTGCGTATAGCTAATAATAAATTTGTTCATGTGAAATCAGTGTTAGGTTGCGATGAAGAGGGGTATTTTGATGTTTTTCACAATACATGGTGGAGGATGTGGGGAAGGGGAGGGGGTGAACCATATGTGCCCCCTGTTCTGCCTTCCATGCGATGTCTTCCCCGCTCGGGTATACGTTTCGCCTGAAGATCGCAGTCATTGCTGCCCATTCAAGAGGAATAAAGACAAACTTTCTTCAGAGACTGGTACCTTTATACATGCAGTGATATACTTTTATTACAAGTGTGTATTTACCTATTGCATCTCGACCATCTCTTCCATCCCTACCAGCGGGACCAGTAGGGCCGGGGTACCCTCGGGCTCCCGCAGGACACAGAATACACGAACCACCGACAGAATAAGGTGTTACGTTGACAGGGCAACCGAGTGTTCCTGGAGTACAGTCTACACACAAATCAGGGGAAAACAGAAAGAAAGAATTAGGCACACTCAAATTGAAAGGATAACAACTCATAGAACTATTATATCTTCCCTTTACTTGTGCAAGCAAGAGTTTACGTGATTTCAAATTACACACGCATGCGCAAAGCTCAATCACATACTGTTGTGCATATTCTCCCAGGTTTGTTTTACTAAGAATTAGATATTCCTGCCATAGGAGATAAGGAATAGCTTAATTAAATTGCAAAGAGATCAGGATAATGTCGGTATATATGTTTCTGTATTTATTATTACATCGCTACAGTGGCATAGGGTGTGCGGAGAGGGGAAGGGCCAAGGGGGAGACGGTTCTCCAATCTTTTTCGTTGTCAGTCGGGTTAAATGGATTGTTCACAATATATAGTTTAACCAGTCAAAATAGGTTTATACATTGAACTTTCAACCAATGAGCTCTCTGAATCAAACGTATCAAACGTATCTCGAGTTTGGAGCACGATATTGATAGTTTCATCTCAGTCTTGACGATACGATACGAATTACATCATCCAGTGCCGACTCTGTGCATGCTAAATATACAGAGAACCTTCACAGGTAACTATAGCAACTATAACAGTGAGTGTGGACTATACTTTTTTCCTCTATAAGATAATTGTTACATTACCTGTCACTTTCAATATCACTGCAATTCTTCTGCAAGTAAATTACTTTACCGTGTTGAGATTATCTCTTATATTGAGCATGCAGTGCCATCATATCTACAGTGTGTATTACTCGCTCACCGTTACTGGAACTCTCAGTAGTCTGGTCCAGACCTCTTCGTCTACGAGTTCGACGACTTCTCGTGGCTCCTGTCAATGTTCTTACACTAGCCCGGAGAAGTGTCACCTCTTGCTGGAGGTAAACAATATTGAACAAGATTATTAGCAAGGGCGGATGCAGGAGCCCTGTGGGAGAGTCAGTGGTGATGGGGGAGGGGTAGGGGGGGGGTGGGCGAGCGGATCCCTTCTACACTGTGAATTTTATTTGTGCCTCTTAAGCATTAGCAGTAAGTTTATTAATAAACGAGTTGTGCACAGTAAAATAATCCAACATGCTTCGAGCGCAGGCATTACTTTCTGTTTATCGCTGTTTTCTTGAGTACCGCTCTGTCGGTTATCGGATACCGTAATTCCTGAGAACTCCTACTAGATTCGCCACCCTCTCAAGAGAGCATTCACATTATGTTGGACTGAGGGATGCGGTGTTTTCTTGCTATTGTATACCGGTTATCGGATACCGTAATTCCTGAGAACTCCTGTAGATTCACCACACTCTCAAGAGAGCATTCACATAATAATCCATAGTCGTGGGTTTTAGTACCGGAATGAGATAATTGAACACTAAAAATCTCAGCTCAGTGAGTTTGAAAGGGTTGGGTGGGGGGGGGGGATGGGAGGGGAGGAGTTGGAGGGGCGCGGGAGGGGGGAGTTGGAGGGGCGTGGGAGTGGGAGGTGAGATGGGATGGGTAATCAGGTGAAAGACATTTTTCAAATATAGGATTCATAATTAATCGTTTTGAGTTGTGTGAGCAAAAGCGTTCAAAATACTTTAGCAAGGAAAACGTAACACCATAAGATACCATCTAAAAACAATGACCAATCTATTTTGTATCACGATAAAGCTCCACCACCTCCATCCCCTTATTCTTACTCTCCCGTCCATTGAAACTGATTTCTGCTTACTGACACGACACACTGAACGAACAATTAAAAAAAAGACACATGCAAGCAAACAGCAGGTAAACCATGACTACTTGGTCAACTGACATTGTCGCCATAGTTCACATATTATCACAAATCACATAGTGCAGCAATTAACAATGAACAGTTGCATACATTCTACCTGGTGTTCCGTTCTACCTCGCTCATTTTAAAGGGTGTGAAGACTCGCGCAAAAAGAAACGTCTAATGCCGGTAATCTGACCTCGTTTCGAATGAGGTGTAACAGAAGTGTTAGACATCACCATCGATCCCAGAAAATACACACAGTTTGCTACCAACGGTTATTAGACACCAGTGTACAATCAGTACATACAGCCTCGGTCAATACCCACAGCACAGTGTACAAACAATACAGCGATGGACATCTCAGGTCCAGCTAAAGATAAGAAGGTATCACGTTTCATTACTGTACTGTCTGCATTTTGTAGCGACACGATCAAAACGTCACTTGCAAGCAACGGAAAGTTAACTTTTGCAGATGGCCGCACGCGGTTTGGGGCGAGTCTTCAATGCCTTTAAGGTCATAAGTATTGACCCAAAGCTTTCAAAAAAGAAAGCTTCGCCACTAAGCTCTCTGATCCTCAAACTTTCTCCAAGTCACTGAGGATCATTTAAAACAGATAATTAAATATCTCACAGTTTCGAGAACTACTTTTATAGATTGGCAGTAAACTGCTAAAAATTTAGTTTGCAATTTGAGCAAACGTGACCGTTTTCATACTTTCTAGCCTATTTGGTGGCAATATTAATGACCCTCTGTCTCCAACCAACAGTAATATTTCAAAGAAGGTTATGTTTACGAGCTCGTCGTTCACAACTGTGTTAGTGTAAGAGCAAAATGGTTTTTTTTTTAAATTACTTATCAACAATTCAATCTATCAAAATTTACAGTGGTGTATATATACTCTAGCGTACTTTGCGTATAAGAAGTTGTTATTGTTACTATAGGCTGGTAAAACCCACTTATCATAATCAAGTTTGGCATTTGCTAAGCGTGAGACGTTGCTTTCATGCTAAATTTATTTTGGTTTTGCTTGAATCGTTCTTGTTTTAAATATGACGATGTCATGGGCGGCGATCCTGGGGGGGGGGGATGGGGGGATATATCCCCCCATGAAAATGGGTGGAGGGGATGTAATACACCATATCCCCCCCCCCCCCACCAAATGCCAGGGATAAGAATATTTTCATGCCTACATTTATGCATCATCGTGAATGTACGGCTCTTTTTTAGCTTCATTTCTCGCCTACCATAAACGCAGTGCGATCTTTTCAACTAAAGCGTCTTTATAAAGCAAGAATAGTTGACTGTAGGCTTCATTGGCCCTAAGCAAACGGAATGTAACTATGTGTAATTGTGTATTGCATGTGTATAGCCCTATAATAGCCTGCATGAGGCTATTTTCTTCATCGAATAATATAAAAGAGCTCTCGAACATTCTAACGTAGCGCCTGAAACAAGATTGACAGGGGCAATTTTCCCAAAATAACACCCGAAATTTAAAAGAAAAGTATTTTGGATCCTGATTATGAGATATTTCGGACATGATATCCCTATTTTAAAGTTGGGTATATGCCGCTTGGAAACCTCGGAAAGTGCCGTTTCCGGCCATCTAGAGGGTTTGTAAATCCCAACATTTTCTTGTACGCTTCGCGCCAACCTATGGTGGCGCTACGCTTAGATAGTCAACAAGGTCATATCCCCCCACTCGGAAGTACGGATCGCTGCCCATGGACGATGTAATACTTGAAAGGTTAGATCATCTAAGACAGTTCTTGTGTATACAATTTTTAGCGACTTTTAGTATAGGCCTACCTACATTTATATGCTAAAATGTTCATACCTGCAAATCGTCTGGCGGGTGCAGAGTTGTTGCCACAAAAACGAGGCAGTTTTGAAGTTTCTAGCAATTTTAAATGCTAGAATGAAGCAGTTTTTCTTTCACTTGCAAGATATGGAATCATGACATTATAAGCCTACACTTAACTGCCAGTGATATATATATCTTACTTTACATGCATTTCTTGATTAATAATAATATTGTAAGTACCATTGAAAACTTGTATAGTATAGTCATTTTTAGCCTGCTTAAACTTTGGGCCATCAATACGAATGATCTTTATAAGATATAATATCAGATATATCGCTTGTATATACCTGTAATGTCTTGTGCGCTCCTTCCAGAGTTTCAAGTCGGATTTGCAAATCCGTGATAACTTTCTCGATAGGAATGTCATTTGTTGATTCCGTGACGGAAATAGTGAGTAGAAGAAGAAGAAGCCAAAAAGACGCCATCTTAACAGAGATTAAAATCCGCATACAAAAGGTCCATATGTATGTATGTATGTATACTTTTTAAAGGAAAAGTTACCCAAACTATGGAGCCTAGGTACGAAAACCAAACAACTTGAACTGATCCAGTGGCCTCTGCATGTGATGTTTGATCCCTTTGTTTGTTCCTGCATGGACAATCATTTGTCTTTTGAATGACAGGATATGAACAGAGCGGTGTTTTCCTAAAACTACTAATGTTATAACAACAACAAAAAAAGCTCCAAAGTAATATACAGTGGCTTTGAAGGGTCATAACGGGAAACTGAAACCGCGTAGATCATACGAAGTATTTCATTTCACCGGAATTGCGACTCTTCACTGTTTTCGTGCCAGAAGTCCGTTGCTTATTGCACTTGCATATATGTATGGGTTAATTGGCAGATCTCGTATTTACTGACACTAAGGTTTACCATGATTATAGAAAACATTTCGTTTAACTAAACTTAAAGGATCTCAAAACATTCGTGATATACATATCATTTGACGCATAGTCGCATTAAAACACTAGTGAGACGGTGGTGTAAAATTAATTTAGGTTCCAAACTTTTCTCGTTCGTTTATCTTCATAACAGTCCTATAACATTTTGATATCTAATTAACATGACGATGATACCTGTAATACCTCTTATTCCGTTGGATATATCATCAGTGGCGTCACCAGGAGGTGGCCTGGGACGGGGGGGGGGGGGGGCGTGCCCTCCCAAACAACAATCGTGCCTTACAGCTGGTGCCCCCCATGCAGATGCAAATTTGTAATGTTAAAAAGAATACTCAAACAAAAACTTTATCTGCCTCAATTAAAACATAAATATCGGACAGAATAAGCCCGAACATGATTGAACATAAAGTTACTTCAAGTTGCAAAATATAGCACCAGATTGCATCTAAGGACCCTCAATTAATAAAAAATGTCTCCCCTTAGACCCTTCCCGCAGGACGGCATTCACAATTAAACATTGTGCCCCCTAATTAAATGCTTTGCCCCCATCCCCCAACATTGAAATATCTGGCGACGCCATTGCAGTGGTTTTTTGTGCTAGCGTTTCTTAATTTATTTTTTTGTTAAGATGTGGAAACTAGAAGCAAAAAGCTGTGTGTCATGCAGACAGAAAAACAGAGAGGAAAAGGGGGGGGGGAATTCCGAAGCATATGACAAAGTCCCAACAGTTTACTTTGTCCATTCA
>JAIPMN010011879.1:864-30243 GCA_020650975.1 Apostichopus californicus
GGGGGGCCCGGGCCCCCCGGGCCCCCCCCCCCCCTGGATCCGCCCCTGCATTTACACCTTTCCTGACAATAAACACATTTTAGGGGAATATTCACTGCTCCAATTGTGGTATGACGCCGGAATATCTATGATTTATCTAGCAAAATTGAATAGCGCCATCATTTACTAACCGCTAAAATCAAACGTAGTCAACAAATATGACTCCGTGACAGTAAACACAGAAGTTTAACCATACACTTTGATGTTCCTCTCTGGTTTAACTTTCCAAAATGCCTCTTTTGGTGAGTATTTGGTTTCATTTTTTTCTTTGGTGATAGCCAGTGCTTTATATCCAGTGTCAAGTTACCCATAATTAACCCGATAGGATAGGCCTCAGACAAAGTTAGGCTGCACTGTAAATGTAACACTAACGTTTGACTGCAATTAGGCCTAGCCTACTGTGGCATATTGCAGCCTTCACCGTAAACGTAACAGTAACACTAACGTTAGGGGGAGATATACTACTGTAACTTGTGTAAGTACTTAGTGGTCCGGGAATATTTCACCTGGTATCGCATGTTCAATTTGCTATTCAATTTCTTAACTGTATAGAAGTTTTTTTAAAAAGAAACCACAGTACATTACAAGAGGCAACATTCAGAGCCCTCAAATTCAGCTAGGCCTAGGTCCACACAAAAGTTGAACACTAGCATGGACATGGACAATTCCGGACACCTAAGCCTTAAAACACCCCAAAACTATATCTATTTGGTATAAATCACCTGAAAATATACTTGATATGGTGGGAGAAATATGTTATAGTACGATACACGGCCAAAATTTCTTTCCTGCAAACTGTTTTCACGTTGTATTCCACGAAGATTCTTGTGATTGTGGAACTGGTATTTCTTTTCTCGAGTATTGATAATAATCGGACACACAGTCCCACAGTGTGGCGCTGGTGATAAAATTGGTGGCGCAGTTGCTCTTTCAGTAATTATAACAGACTTCATAGATCTCCGCTCGCTATTCACCCGGCACAGTCCTGGATCTCATATAAATTTACTGTGTAGGCCTACGTACGTACGTCAGGCAGGGCAAGCGCATGTGTTCAGTAGGCCGGGCTATTAAAGTCTGCGATTGCCTGGGCTAGGTCAGAATGCAGCCTACTGTCTAGGCCAGGAATGGCAGGTAACCTGAGAGTTGCAGTCAGCACTTTTCAAATAATGGCGGACCCCCCTCCCCCCACTCACGGGATTGCCGTCCATATGCTACAACGCCCTTTTACTTTTGACAACAGGCATGTCCGGGTCCTTCACTAGCCTAAATTCATTAATTTTAGTCACACAGCATAACCTAAATAAATAATAATCAGCCCTCAACTTAGGCTATGCTGGAGATTTTTGAATGGCTGGATTTAAGTCTTACTCAGTCTGAGGATCATCAGCGGCGATCGACCCCCACACAAACAAACGCAATCGCTATTCTCCCGGATACCACCGGGCTAAAAATAGCCTAGCCTAATGGCACGTCACCGCGCCATTCATTTCGGCAGCCGGGCCGATTAGCATGCACTGTTCGCTATTCACCCGGCGGCCGGGCCAATAAGCTCCGCTCGCTATTCACCGGGCCGATAAGCCACACTTGCTATTCACCCGGCCGCCGGGTCGATAAGCCACACTGTTCGCTATTCACCCGGCGGCCGGGCCGATAAACTTCGCTCGCTATTCACCCGGCGGCCGGGTCAATAGGCCCCACCAAGATTAATTGGCAAGGTACAATAGGCCTAGGTTATAGGTCCAGGGGATAGTTAGAGTACAAGTTTTGCGCAGCAGTTTTGAAGGCTATATGAACTTTGTCTCTTATAAAAACAAATCTTTGGGCTCTGTATACCCAAAACGCTATGCATTTTTCATAGTAATTTGTCCATTTGGGGGAGGTTAAAACTAGTCACTTAGGGGGGGAAGTTAGGCTAATTGAATTCCTCATTCAAAGTCGGAAATACTTGTAAACATGATTGATATCTAAAGAATGGAATCTATGGTGCGTATCTCATGTTTATAACTGGAGGCTCTATGTTGTTATAATGAATCCTGTTCATCATAAGGGAAGGTCTGAATAGATGCCTTACTGAGCTGATAAGTGATATATGTGTGGAGTCAATAGGGTATCAGTACAAAGCAAATCATGCATTAGTGCCGGAAGGTTTTTTCTTTTACCGAAGATTGGACAATTTGGTCTTGTTAGATCAATGTTAAAATGTGAGGAGACAATGACTACTGAAGGCTAAGCTCAAAATATTTGAACATAGGCCTATGTTCCTTTTTACAAAGGAATGGTATTAGTTACTGACAAGCTTAAACAAAATATGCAAGCGGCCAGAGTCAAAGGCATTGAAGACTCGCCCCAAACCGCATGCGGCCATCTGAGAAAGTTAACTTTCCGTTGCTTGCAAGTGAAGTTTTGTTCGTGTTGCTACAAAATGCAGACAGTACAGTAATGAAACGTGATACCTTGTTATCTTTAGCTGGACCTGAGATGTCCATCGCTGTATTGTTTGTACACTGTGCTGTGGGTATTGACCGCAGCTGAATGTACTGACTGTACACTAGTGTCTAATTACCGATGGTAGCAAGCTGTGTGTGTGTATTTTCTGGGATCGATAGTGGTTTTTTAACACTTTAGATTACCAGCATTAGACGTTTCTTTTTGCGCGAGTCTTCACACCCTTTAAGACTTGAGCAACAGTATTCCAAATTGGGTTATTATCCGTCATAAACCTTTCATCATGATAGATCTGGTACAAGTCATATTGCAAACATCAATTTAGCTCAGACATGGAATTCAATGGTCCTTTCATATGAGTGAAACAGAGTGCAATCTTTGGAAACCTTACAAGCATGATATCTAAAGAAGGGAAACTTCTGTCTAGATATCAGATTCCTAAATGATGCTTATAACTACTGTACACATCATTAAAACTGCAGTGCATTTTGTTTATTGTTGGTTTGTGTGTAAAATTTAGAATGAAGTTCCAAATAGAAACAGCTTTTTGTGGGGTGGCTGTAATGGTATGCAGGTCTTCTTCAAAGGTAGTTTAGGACAACCGTAAGATGGAGGCACCACTTAAAAAAAAATGATTTGGGCTACATGCACAGTATTATGCAGAATAGGCTACTTCTAACAGTATGTATATAAACAAAGGCCTATGTGTTTCAGAACATTTAATGTTAGCTGCGGTCATAAAGTCCCCACCCCATCTGAATCCTTGATATTCTTTGATGTTATGAAATATACCAGTAATATCAGGAACTTATCAGATGGAAAAAAAGTTTTAACTTAGGAGGACAAAACAAATGCTGTTAAAGGCATTGAAGACTCGCCCCAAACCGCGTGCGGCCATCTGAAAAAGTAGGATGGATGGTGGTGTCTAACACTTCTGTTACACCTCATTGGACACTAGGTCAGATTACTGGCATTAGAAGTTTCTTTTTGCGCGAGTCTTCACACCCTTTAAGTCTGACGCAAGGTTGCATATAGGGCCGCACGCCAGTAATAACAGTGGGAATTGTTTTTACCACTTTCACGCCCTAATGTTTCACTAAGAGACTCCCAATTGCAACAAATTGTGCACCCCCACGATTCCTCCACCCATACCTGATCAATTGTCATAAAATAACATCAAATTTGTGTTTGGGGTATTCACCCAAATTAGCCAATTGCTAAACAGAAAAACTGGCAACTCTGAAGTAAACCTTTAGCAGAACATCTGACATGATGTAATATAGATAATCTATTGTACAGTACTGGAGTATACTCTAGTTGTGAGTTGGGGAGGGGGAAGAGTGGGGGGAGGGAGTTAGTTTGTCAATATAGGTTTCATTCAATCCACCACATTTTAAATTAGGGATAACATAATTAGATAAGGTATTCAACTAACATTCATTCATACTTAGTAAAGATTCCTAAATCCTATTGGTCCATTCAGGTCAGCTGACCGTGGTTAATCCTGTGAGTAACTCACGGTAAAATTACGGGGCATCACTTAAATAAATCTTTGGTTATATGTATAAACCAAAAATGTTTTGTTTTATGATTTTTCCCCCACACAAATGGTAGTGTATGAATGAACGGGGTTAATCAACGGTCTAGCGTGCGTTACTCACATGATTAATGCACTCCGGGTGTTAATGCTATCGCTTCGCCCTCGTGCATCGCTTGCATTATCCCCCGATCGTGCATTAATCCTGTGAGTAACGCACGCTAGACCGTTGATTAACCCCTCATTGTTGCATTTTATTTGTCTTCAAGATACAGTATGAGTTACTGTACATTGTCTGTTACTGTGATATATAACTTAATATATTATGAGGCTATAATTGTAATTGTTCTGTATAACTAAATGAACAAAGAAATGTCTATTATTAACCAACTTAAGGAAAAGTAGCTCAGTTATTAGAACTCACAGATTGTTAGCCCTAAGGTCACTATTTTGAATCCAGTTCTAGCAAACAATTTCTTTGCTATTTACAACAGTTCGTAAACTTTCCAATCATACTGTTTCTCTATTCATCTCCATACAGCAAGAAAGAGACCCAAAAGAAAACTTCATGATGTTGGGGAATAAATCTTGGGATTTATTCTTTATCAGACCATTGTAGCAGCCATGACACAATCAGTTGTTGTTCAAGGTAATATATGCATTTTAATGTACAATCAAGCCGAATACCAGAAAATACACTCAGAAATACATGTGGCATATGTTGTGTTATATATATGCATCCAATGCAAAAGTTCATTTTTAGTTTTAGTGAAGGGGTGCAATCGACTCGAACATTTTATTGAGATGTCAAATATAAAGCTAGGAGTCATGATACAAATCGTAATGATTTATGCCATGCTAACATTTGTTTGGTTTCATTACATGTAGTGTTTAGCTCTGGAAGGTTCCTTTAAAGGGTGACTTTTGGCACCGTATTAATTTTGATATGTTGCAGTATATTAGAAATCTTTGCTACCACTTTACACAATTGAAGCACTTAACATGCCGTAATGATGGTTTTGGTTTCAGCATCAACACTGTTGACATTCTACCTTGAGAATATAATAATAATAATAATCAGCAGTTACTTTTACAACTCTTAAGCGACCACAAAAGAGGGAGAAACCCGCAAGGGCTTATGGATTACAACTTACTGTCAGGTGGCTTCCAATTCAACATTTTAACTCAAATTTGGAATCTTTTTCAAGTTGAAAAGTAATTTCAGATGGGAAAACGGTAGATTGCTCTTGGATGAAAAACCCACCTTACTATGACCCGGCCGGGTATCAAACCTGGAACCTTCCAATTGCTGAGCCTCATTGCTTCAAAATTTCAAATGCCACCGCCTTTATCCACTCGACCACAGCACGGATTCACAAAGATATAATCAAGTGGCCCCATGACATGACATGATTCATACTGACAGTTCCCAGACACATCTTTTAAGCTATGACACATCTCCCAAACAGGGCAAGATTTTTCTTACCCATTTGAGGTAGCTTTTTTCACCAAGATCTCTTTCATATCAGTTCAAAATGAGCTGGATTTGAAAATATATGCTGAATTTTACTCTCCGTTCAACATGCAAATAGTTCACTAAACTGATTTTTTGTTCTTTTTCATGACAGTGGGGCAGTGTGGGAACCAGGTGAGTTTTCTCGGTACTTATTTAGTGATCAACGGAACAGACTATGTATCTCCTCTCATAGCCGGCTGTCAGTTTGTTAGCCTGCTTGCACTGTTCATAACTGTGCTGGGTAACTTAACAGGGGATGTGTTCATGACGGGTGGCTGCGCCAAGCAGTTCTGAATGCAGCCCAGCACAATTATTATTTGAAACATTTTTGCCTGGAACTTTTTTCATGATTAATTTAACAACTTTTACCAAGACCAAAACTGAGGAGAATATTTGGCACAGAAGTTAGCTCCGGAATATTTGCCATCTAAGCTGAGAGCGTGGTGGCCAATTGGCTAAGGCGTCGGACTCGTGATCCAAAGGATTGCTGGTTCGATTCATGCCTAGTTCATTACGTTGTGTCTTTGGGCAAGATGCTTTATCTCACTTGCCTCTCTCCACCCAGGTGTTAAATGGGTACCTGTGAGATAACTTGTCATTGGGCGCAGTATATAACTGCTGTCGACTGGAGGGATTGTCTCTGGGACAGGTTATCATTGACCAGGGGTAATATAACGTCTGTAAAGTGCTTTGAGACCTATCGCTGGTGTAAAGCGCTATATAAAAATCAGATATTATTATATTATTAAGCATAGCCTACTTCATTTTCAAAAATTTACAAAAGGGGGGGGACCCCCACCCCTGAGACCTCTCCGCCAGGATGTGGATCACACCACCACACAAATCCGCCCGGCACTCAGATAATCTTGGACATATCCCTGACTTAATTATGACCCAAGTGTGTTACATGGCAATCCAGTCAGCCTTGGACTTGAAAGATTAGGAACAGGACTTGGATAACTGTACTGTACTTTGAACAGTTTTGTGAAAGCTACACAGTCAGAACTAGAAAGTTGAGTAACATTTGCTGTGTAGTTCATATAAATGTAGTGTCAACTTTCCACTCACATGTAAGGGTTTGCTCTAGACCAGGGTTGTCCAACCTTTTGCAGAAGAGGGCCACATGGAATGATTATGATTAAGGAGGGGGCCGCATGAACCCTGCGCTCGATTTTTGGCCCGAAGCCCAAGGCAACAAAATGTGAGCCATGCGCGCGGAGCGCACTGATTTAATTTCCTTCCTGATAAAACAGATGAATAAAGTGCAGCCGCCCCCCCCCCCTTCGCTGAGAGAGTGTCACACAAACTGACCTGAATGCAGTGTTTTGGACCCAGAAGGTTCGAATGATTGATTATATAGCTTCAAATTGTTATCAATAAATCTGCTCACTAAAATTTCGCACCGTAGAGCATCTCTGGCGGGCCGGATGCAACCCTGCTGCGGGCCGGACTGTGGCCCACGGGACGTATTTGGACAACCCTGCTCTAGACAGATTCAGCTGATTCAGCCAAAAACATTTGCTGACCTGCAAGAGCTCGATCAGACTTGTCCCTCCCCCTAACTCCCCCTAACTCCCACTATTCAGCATATGACATAACAGAAACTTCAGAATGAATGTTTTAATTATTTGTGAAAATGAAGACATCCCCAAAGTGGCTTTGGGATGCTACCAAATTTTTCGGTTGGTTTTATTCTTTTATGCTCCAGTCATGTGGCATTCCCTTTCCAAAATATTGTGAGTCCCTTTACTGGTAACTATTAGCTTAATACCAATAACAAACTGCTAATTTGTGCAATAGGTTGTAAAAGTTTGGCATCATTGAACAATTTAGGGCAGTTGAGGTATGTCTGGTTCCTGCTTGGATAGTTTCTAACTTTTTCCGTTGAGCTTGAATTATTGTAATCTACGAATCTGGATAGAAAGTGACTTTTGAATCGTTACAGATTGGCTGCCGTTTCTGGGACTTAGCTCTGCGAGAACATGCAGCTCACAACAAGAAAGGTCTCTTTGATGAATCCTTGGGCAGTTTCTTTCGCAATGTCGATTCAAGGTAACTTGTTGCATTACTTTTATTGCAATGTTCCATGTCCTCATTACAGAATTTAATAAGCGGTCAGTGAACTGGCTTTGCTATTTGTCTTTCTTTATTGCTCTCAGAAAGTTGCCTTTCTCCCACCCTCCCAAAAAATAAAAAGGTCTTACAACTTACATGGTGGTAAATCATTTGATTCAATTTTCTCAATGCAATAAAAGTTATTCAGGGAATGTGGGGGGGGGGGAGGGGCTCTGGTATGGAGGGGCATTCATGAGTGCTCTGGTGTTGTTTGTCATTCATGGGTGGTCTGGTGTGGGATGTCATCTGTGGGTGCTCTGGTGTGGGATGTCATTCGTGGGTGCTATGGTGTGGGGTGTCATTCGTGGGTGCTCTTGTGTGGGATGTCATTCGTGGGTGCTCTGTTGTGGGATGTCATTTGTGGGTGCTCTGATGTATGATGTCATTCGGGTGCTATGGTGTGGGGTGTCATTCGTGGGTGCTCTGGTTCGGGGTGTCATTCATGGGTGCTCTGTAGTGTGATGTCATTCATGGGTGCTCTGGTGTTGGGTGTTATTCATAGGTGCTCTGGTGTAGGGTGTCATTCATGGGTGCTCTGGTGTTGGGTGTTATTCATGGGTGCTCTGGTTTGGGGTGTCATTCATGGGTGCTCTGGTGTGGGATGTCATTTGTGGGTGCTCTGGTGTGGGGTGTCATTGGTGGGTGCTCTGATGTGGGGTGTCATTCATGGGTGCTCTGTTTTTGGATGTCATTCGTGGGTGCTCTGGTGTGGGATGTTATTTGTGGGTGTGTCTTTTTGTCAGTGTCTAGGTGACATCCTACCATTCTGCCTTAAGTCATCTTTCTACACATTCCTCTTTCTTATTGTTTTCGTCAAGGTCTGTTTTTGTTTTCCTTTCTTGTTTGTTAATCAACAGATATGCTAATCCTCCTGATCTCGGAGTCGGTGAAGGCAAGAATAAGATATCCTCCTTAAAGGCCAGGGTGAGTTAATAACAGTAGAGTGGTACATCCCCGTAATCAGCAGAAATTAAAAGAGTCTCTTGGATCCCCAGTTCAGTGGCGGAGCGTCCATACAGTTAGGGGGGGGCGAATGCCCCCCCTGACGGACTCAAATGGACTGCTGGCGCCCTTTTCAGCGTTTTACCACTTTTAACTTATTCGCGATTATTGACTTTATTATTGCGCTCTCATCTACTTATTGACATTTGTCACATTTTGTTCGTGTAATTTTCTGACAAAATGCTCTAACGGCGATCTTGTGATGAAGCGCATGCACTTTCAACACCCATATAAACTTCAGAGTTGTCACAAATGGCGATGACACCTATTTATTCTTCGTTTATCTGCAAATTAGCAAGGCCCGGAAAAGGTCATTTCCGGCGATCTAAGGAGTATCTTGACTCAAAAAATTTCTGTATGCTCCGCGCCAACCTGTGGTGGCGCTCCGCTTAGATAGTGTCGAAAGCGCCCCTACAGACCATTCTCGCCCCCTCTGACCAATACCCCTAGCTCCCGCCACTGCCCCAGTTGCCTTATTCTTTTCATATTTAGTTTTCTAGACTACTGTAAAATGAAAAAATTTAGTGAAAGGATGACATTCTCCTAATGCAGCCAATGTCGCTGTCTTCTAATTCAATCTTAAAGAACACCAAACATTCAAATACCTGCTTCTGATTGGCTGTTCACCAGGACATAGACATTGTGGCAATCTGCTGATACAGTTTGACATGGGGGGAAAATTTGCATAATAGTTGCCTCTGTTTGGCTGTAACAATCACTTTACACAGGGAATTATTTTGTGTAGCAGTTTTGAAGGCTCTGTACTTTGTCCCATATAAACTACTAATGCCCACTGTGTACAAAAACTGCTATGCATATTTGCACTGTAATTAAGTTTACATAGCAGTTTGTTAATTTTGCATAGTATTATGCGATGCGACATCCACTCTCTTCATCCACTCTACCACAGAATTGGTATGAACACTGTAATATCGTCACATTTTGCCTGATTTTTGTAGGCCGTGCTGGTTGACATGGAAGAAGGAGTTGTTAATGAGCTGCTCTCTGGGTCGCTTCGAGATGTGTTTGATCATCAACAGATGTTAACAGACGTCTCAGGATGTGGCAATAACTGGTGCGTCTTAACTTAAGTTTTGGTTCTTATTTCTTTGTCAATAGTTGTCATATTCAGTGTTGAAGTTGCTGCGACCTGCGAGAGTTTGTTACAAAGGCTTCGTTAACACCATTTCAATCTTCACACATGTGTAATTACACATGTTTAAGGTATAGATTGTTGGGGGGTTTCAACCACTGATGTAATAATTACTGTTTGAAACTTATGGTCATGACTATAGTAGCATTTATATTGCTGTAAGTGAGGTTGTTGCCCTCAAAATGTATGGAATCCTGTCTTGTAAGCAGTAACAGTATTTTACTGTATTCCTGTTAACAAGGCAGTGGGGCTCAAAACATTTGGCATTATGTCTTATGGATATCATATTTATTGTACATAACTGTAAACAGAGCTAAAGGTCTCAGAATGTTTGGAATTCTGTACAATGAACAGTAACATTAATTTACTGTATTCCTGTAAATAGGGCCGTGGGCCACAAGATGTATTAATTTCAGCATCTTACACATATGACATGGCTGTACACAAGGCCGTGGACCATCATCTGTGTGGATTTCTATATTGTGAACAGTAATGTCTGTTGTATGTCTGTAAGAGCAGTGGGACACATAGGGGGTCGATTTCAATATTCTGAATTTTAACAATTATTGTATTTCTTCAAACAGGGCCGTGGGCCACAAACTATATGGCTTTCAATATCAAGAGCAACTGACGGAGACCATACGATTAGCTGCGGAGCATTGTGATTGCCTGCAGTGTTTCTTCCTGATTCATTCAATGGGCGGAGGTGAGTAGAAAAATTGGAATTGTTGGGAAAATCTATGCTACAAAATGCCCAAGGGGTGAAACTGTTAAAGCCCCCCTAAGTTATTTACACTTCAAAAAGTTCCATTCACACTGCTCAGGGAATCAGCAATACATTTTGACCATAGCTGTTTGTAACCCCAAGGTCAAAATAAAAACCACTCACCCCTTTAAACAGAGGTAACCCTCGTCACAAGGATAGAACGGTAGTTTGTGCTTGCTTAATATGAATACTGCATAATTATGCATGTTTATAGTGTAAGAGATGAAGTTTTAATATGAAGGATTGGGCAGTTGATTCATCAAAGCTCCCTTATGCGTTCACTCTTGACGGTCTAAACAACCTTTCTTCAGTACTATAGTGTGGTAAATAGTAATACAATCACGATGTTGATGTACTTTCTTGCACAACTTTTGGCCAAGTCACAGAGATTGAGCGTATGAAATATTCAAACCAAAACAAAAGTGTCTTATTCGCTGTTATTGTTTCGGTAGAGAAGGAAAGCATGCTTCCGATTAATGCTTTCATCTCGACCAAAACAATATCAAAGAACGGGACATCATTGTTTCTAAGTTTGCTCCATCTCTGTGAACGGGTCAAATTATTTGGGAGAAAGGGCGTCACCATGATTGTGATTATTTACAATGTAAGAGTACCGTCAACAATTGTAGAGTGCCGGATCTGTTTAGTTTGTGTTTATCATGGAATGCATTATGGGGCTTTAAGTATGGTCATGTTATTGTTATGTTAACTACTCACCTGTATGTTACGTTAACGATGTCTAATTGTGTGTTACATACCTTGTCGTCTGTCAGTGTATGTTTTGTTATAGAAAGGCTCATATATCAACTTCCTGACTCCCCGAATCCAGACTGCTACTCTTCGAACCCTGCCGTGTCCCTGCCCTTAACCAAGGACTTACAATAATGACCCTAATCTGTGTCTCATCCGAACCCAGCCTATTACTCTTCGAACCCTGCCATGTCCATGCCCTTAGCCAAAGACTTACAATAATTACCCTAATCTGTGACTCTCAGAACCCAGCATATTTCTATTCAAACCCGGCCGTGTTCCTGCCCTTAACCAAGGACCTACAATAATAACCCTAATCTGTCACTTTCCGAACCCAGCCTAATACTCTCCGATCCCGGCCTGTCCCTGACCATCTTCCAATAGCCACAGTTCATACATTTGGTCTGGAAGTCTTTAAAATACATAGCAACGGGTTGTATTACAAATGGAAATACAAGGGCCAAATAGCTTAGTTTTGACTATGGATTATGATGATGTTCAAAGCATGTAGGCATGTACATGTTACTGACATAAACTTTGGCCAACTTTTCATGCTATCTGAAAAAAAATTAATTCCTTACGTCAAAGATTGGGCTGATGACGCCATGATTCCACATATACGCAGCTGGTCGAGTTTGATTCCATGCTGTATGAAGGAGATACTCAATGATATTGTACTTTTCGATCTTGCTTTAATGTATGTTGAAATCATTATAACCTATTAGAAGAGAAGTTGTTAATAACAACTTCAGAATGGTATCTTCAAGTTGCGTATGAACTCTCGTAAACAACTTAACTGTGGCGTATTCCATTCTGTCAGTTATAAGTATAAGAGAGTGTGCCTCATGTTTATTCAGTGTGTGAGGTCATGCCCGCAGTTTTCTTCGTTCCTGCATGTGGCATGGAGAGATCGGGGAGCTCACTGGCGTCCTAGATCTGCGTAGGGTCAGTTGTGTGACCGGATACTTTTATATTATACATGTTACTTGTGCCAGGGTGTGGCAGCCAGTGCAACCCAATGCCGATACTGCGTGACCTTTGATTGTCACGGGATTTGCGTTATAGGAGTAAAGGATACTAAAGAGGTACGTTTTAACTATTGCGCATATTTTCAAATCCTGTCTGTTTCTATAATCTTCAGGTACGGGATCTGGTGTTGGCACAGCAATTTTAAGTCTGCTTGAAGACGAATACCCCGACGTTTATAGGTCAGTACGACAGATACCTTGACATTTATAGGTCAGTACGACAGATACCTTGACATTTATAGGTCAGTACGACAGATACCCTGACGTTTATAGGTCAGTATGACAGGTGCCCTGACATTTATAGGTCAGTACGACAGATACCCTGACATTTATAGGTCAGTACGACAGATACCTTGACATTTATAGGTCAGTACGACAGATACCCCAACGTTTATAGGTCAGTATGACAGATAACCTGACTTTATATGTCAGTACGACAGGTGCCCTGATGTTTATAGGTCAGTAAGACAGATACCTTGACATTTATAGGTCAGTATGACAGATACCCGACATCATAGGTCAGTACGACAGATACCCTGGCGTTTATACGTCAGTAAGACAGATACCCTGATGTTTATAGGTCAGTACGACAGATACCCCGACGTTTATAGGTCAGTACGACATACCCGACGTTTATAGGTCAGTACGACAGATACCCCAACGTGTATAGGTCAGTACGACATACCCTGACATTTATAGGTCAGTACGACAGATACTGTAAATAACATTTCAACAAAACAAATTTGTTCTGATCGTCAAAGAAACTTTGATTTCATTATCCAAATTACTTTTTATTAAACCATTTTTTTTCATTTAATAGATTTGTAACAGCAGTCTACCCTAGTGCTGATGATGATGTCATAACGTCCCCGTACAATAGTGTCCTCGCCATGAAGCAGTTAACAGATCATGCAGACTGTGTAATGCCTGTGGAAAACCAGGTAACTCCCTAAAAGAGATGCTTATGGCACAATATCCATTTGACGATAGTGTCCCGACTTATTGATCCCCCATGTCCTGATTCCTAGTGGAGATAAATATGACATAATGTCCAGGGCTGTATAACACTGTCCTGACCTGTAGATATTCAGTTAACTCCTAATAGTGCTTATGGCACAGCGTCCATTATACAATAGTGTCCTGGCATGTGGAATACGAATATACACTCGTGTGTGTCATGTTATTATACAAGTAATGAATGGTTATGAGTGCAATAGTGCAAATATTTCATTCGTTGAAAGATGGAATGTTCCATTCAACGAGGCGCAGCCGAGTTGAATGGAACAAATTACATCTTTCATCGAATGAAATATTTGCACTATTGCACGAATGGAAACCATTCATTATTTGTTTTATACAACATATTATATTAAGATGGGTAAAATGCACTCATGCAACAGATTGTTTTGAACAGACAGATTTCTCTGCTCTCTTACCATTGAAAAAAGTGCTATCAAAAATGTATAACCCATGGTTCTATTTCATAGAGTTGAATAGAGCGGATTTTGCATGCAATCGACGAGCAATTGACCAATCAAATGACCAGAATACAATTAGGTGTTGTATAATATGCAATAGCGTCCTGGCATTTGGAAATCCAGGTACTAATCCCTTATAGAAATGAGTTTACTGACTGAAATAATTTCATTCAAAATAATTATCATTTAACATCTTTATATTTATTGTTATTAATTTCTTTACTGACAGGCTCTAATGGACATATGCCAAAAGATATCGCAGGCTCAAGCTTCTGTGAGCGGGGGTAAGAGGACTTACCCTACCCATCCCGGAGGGGGGACAAAGAGAACCCAAAGGAAGCCTGGCAGTGGCCCTGCTTCTGGGGTTGAAAAACCATTTGATGCAATGAATGACATTGTTGCCAATTTACTTCTGAACTTAACAAGGTTCGTGTTTGTTTTCTTGCGACCATATTCCGTACAAATGGGGGAAGCAGCCTATCGTTTGAAGGCTTCATTTGGAAAAGCATTGAATGGTTGAAATTCCGATGTTCGGCGAAAGTCACGCATTAGACCGCAGTGTTCCCAACTGACCCCTTGAAATGTGATCAACTTTTTAATTTGTGTACGGCGCTGTCGGCGAGTATGGGAAGCTTATGATATGTATTAAATCTATGCGATGTCCATCACACTTATTTCACCTAGTCTTTAGCAACACAAAGTGGAAGTCAATGTTTGTAGCATGGACACAGCTGGTCTAACAAAAGACCAAATGTGGAAAATTTGGTAGCCCTATTTCAACATATCTTGCAATGTCAATCTTGTGTGGTAATCATTTTATATTAGCCAATTAATTGCAGGGATACTTTCCCATTTACCAAATGAGAATAATGTTGTTATTGCATGTTGAGCTCTGCAACCATAGATGTCACCACTAAACCCTAAGCTTAGTATAATTAACAGTGGCATAATTTCATCTGTTTCTTACAGTTCTTCCAGATTTGATGGCTCTCTCAATGTCGATTTGAACGAAATCTGCACCAACCTGGTTCCATTTCCCCGCCTTCATTACCTTGTCACTAGCCAGACACCGCTTTATGCTCTTAGTGACTTAAGAATCCCCGCCAGAAGGTAACAATTTTTAAAGTTTTTTTTTTTTCATTTTTTTAAAAAATTTTTTAAAAGAATAGTCCAGGTCAAAATTTCGTTTTGATATGTTAAAGCAGCATTTTGCATCTTTTTCTATGATTTTTCTCAACCTCACTGACTCCACTATGCCATAACGATATACATAACTAGCTTATCTATTTAATCTTACTTCAAATGGTGGCATAAAAGTCGAAAAATTTGCAACTTTCAACTTTGTTTTTCTCCAAGATATTTTCCGTTGGGATCCCAATAAACCTCGCCCATAATATGAATATTTAAACACTACGAACGTCATTGACCAGTACGTAATACAACACCATCCTTGATTTGTGTAGTCTATATGGCAGTTGTACCAGGGAGTTCCATAACAACTCCCTGGTTGTACCAATGCAAAGTCTTGAATCTATTTTTAGCAACGGCTCATAACTAAACCTGCATCTCTGATTGGTTGAATTCAAACTAGTGGGTTTGGGGGAAGTGTATGCGATTAATTTTATATGTGGAATTTGTCGTGGACACTTTTCTCATTATCTGCAAATATCCTTAATTACTCGCCAATTAACGTTGTTGGCAGGGGAAAACTTGGCTAATATCTTAGTTTGCTGTTTTGTGATTGATATTTGTAAAAAACTCGATGAACATGTCAAAAAAGTAGAAAACGGCGACCAAACGCAAAATGCTGCTTTAAAGAGGAACATAATCTAAGCATTCTAGTGAAGTTGCCACCTTTCGTATAATGAGTGAACTTGGAGCAAACAGATGTGATGTCTAAAGGGGATGTGAAGTTTATCAAATACCAATACCTATTGTACATTAATATTATGGATGCATCCCATTGTGGAGTATAAAATTAGAGGTACATTTTTAAGGAAAGCAAAACATTATTTATCAGTGTGCAACTATGACGTCACACCTGTTTGCTCCAAGTTCACTTTTGGTACGAAAGGTGGCAACTTCAACTGTCAATATCTCAAAAACTGTACATATAGGAATTGAATGCAAATTTCACCAGAATGCTTCTATTATGTTCCTCTTTATTATATTAAAACGCAATTTTGACCTGGACTATTCATTTAAAATGCCCCCCCTCCCCTGCTCCATCTTCCCCACCTATGCAAAGACACAAATTTATCCAACAGGTATAGACTGTATGATAGCTAACTGAAGTATTCAAAGGTGGGAGATATCGAATACCATAGAAAATATCATTTATTTCTTTAGCCAGTGCTATTATAGTCACGTTGATAAAGGTGGTGGCATTGGAAGCAATGATACCTAGCATCTTAAATATTGTGGGTTCAATCCCTAGCTGGCCAAAGTAAGCTGGCTTTGTCATACAGCATCTCAGAGAATGTGGGTTTGATCCCCAGCTGGCCAAAGTAAGCTGGCTTTGTCATATAGCATCTCAGAGGTTTTGGGTTTGATCCCTAGCTGGCCAAAGTAAGCTGGCTTTGTTGTACAGCCTCTCAGAGGTTGTGGGCTCAATCCCTAGCTGGCTAAAGTAAGCTTGCTTTGCCATACAGCATCTCAGAGGTTGCGGGTTCGATCCCTATCTGGCCAAAGTAAGCTGGCTTTGTCATATAGCATCTCAGAGGTTGTGGGTTCAATCCCTAACTGGGCAAAGTAAGCTGGCTTTGTCATATAGCATCTCAGAGGTTGCGGGCTCGATTCCTAGCTGGCCAAGGTAAGCTGGCTTTGTCATATAGCATTTTGGAGGTTGTGGGTTTCATCCCTAGCTGGCCAAAGTAAGCTGGCTTTGTCATACAGCATCTCAGAGATTGCAGGCTTGATTCCTAGCTGGCCAAAGTAAGCTGGCTTTGTCATATAGCATCTCAGAGATTGTGGGTTCAATCTCTAGCTAGCCAAAGTAAGCTGGCTTTGTCATAAAGCATATCAGAGATTGCGAGCTTGATCCCTTGCTGGCCAAAGTTAGCTGGCTTTGTCATACAGCATCTCAGAGGTTGTCGGTTCAATCCCTAGCTGGCCAAAGTAAGCTGGCTTTTTCATATAACATCTCAAATATATTGTGGGTTCAATTTCTAGCTGGCCAAAGTAAGCTGGCTTTGCCATACAGCATCTCAGAGATTGTGGGCTTGATCCCTAGCTCACCAAAGTAAGCTGGCTTTGTCATATAGCATTTCAAATATATTGTGGGTTCAATCTCTAGCTGGTCAAAGTAAGCTGGCTTTGACATACAGCATCTCAGAAGTTTGGGGTTCAATCCCTAGCTGGCCAAAGTAAGCTGGCTTTGTCATACAGGAGATATCCACGGTTTTCCCATCTGAAATGGTCATTCCAAATTGTGAAAAATACGAAATAAGTTAAATCTGTGCATTGGATAGCCACCCAATGTGTAAGTAATATAAGCCATTTAGCTTCTCCTACATGAATACGTGGCTGTCTATCACCATCCGAATAACTGATTATGTACCTAAATTCTAGCATAAATTGCAGAAAACAATCCATCTTGAACTTATTATCGTCATTTTGGGGTAGGAAAGAAATTCTCATAAGGCCTTTCTATCTGTGGTAAACAATAGTCAATCAAGCACAATCATAGCTTTTTAAATTATTTTGTCCTACAAAAAGGGTGTGTTTTAAAGGTCTATTTTATCCATTTTACAAATTGGATTGGTAGCCCACAGATCCCTGTGTCAACCTGGGTTTCGAGGCTTCCTAAAATATTTCCTAGGAGAAACCTGTCATAATGATTGTCAAAGGGTGAAAACTTACAAATGTGTGTCTGTTTCTTACCAAACTCATTCATTTTTCGGGAAAACATCGTTTGATTTCTACCGATCATCACAGTTATCATTGCATGATTTCAGCACCATGCAGCGATGCAGAGGTGTCAGTTTTGTCAAATGTGCAGTCATACTTTTACCCAAGAGCGCCACATTTCAAGAACGTGAGCACCATTTTCATTCTTCAGAATACGTACATAGGCAGAATTACGACGCAAAATACTTGTGAAAAGGCCAAATGAAGTCAATTAGGGTTTGAAGTGTCAATATTAAAGTATAACTTTTTGTCGTCTGTCTGTCCGTCATTAGATTAGACCAGATGTTCAGCGATGCCTTCAGTAGGGAGAACCAACTCATCAAAGCGGATCCCAAGAACAGCCTTTACATCGCCTGCGGATTGATTTGTAGAGGCCAAGTGGAAATATCTGACATTCGAAGAAATATAGACAGGTCAGATGAATACATGTATATACAGTATACTATGCCATGTTGTGTTGTGTCATGTTGCACTGTGTAGTGATGTGATGTTTTGTATTATGGTTTGTGGTGAATTCTAGTGTTGTGTTGTGCATATCTCTGCTGTACCATGCTGTATTGGCTATATAGACAGGTCAGATGCAGACATATATGCCATGTTGTGTTGTGTCATGTTGCACTGTGTAGTGATGTGATGTTTTGTATTATGGTATGTGGTGACTCTAGTGTTGTGTTGTGCATATCTCTGCTGTACCATGCTGTATTGGCTATATAGACAGGTCAGATGCAGACATATATGCCATGTTGTGTTGTGTCATGTTGCACTGTGTAGTGATGTGATGTTTTGTATTATGGTATGTGGTGAATTCTAGTGTAGTGTTGTGTATCTCTCTGCTGTACCATGCTGTATTGGCTATATTGACAGGTCAGATGCAGACATATATGCTATGTTGTGTTGTGTCACGTTGTACTGTGTAGTGTTGTGATGTTTTGTATTATGGTATGTGGTGAATTCTAGTGTTGTGTTGTGCATCTCTCTGCTGTACCACGCTGTATTGGCTTGACTAGGTTACAGCCAGCATTGGTCAATAGTGCATGTATGTGTTAGGTTGTGATGTGATTTGTCATGTGCTGTGCTGTATATTATACAACACCTAATTGTATTCCGGTCATTTGATTGGTCAATTGCTCGTCGATTGCATGCAAAATCCGCTCTATTCCACTCTATGAAATAGAACCATGGGTTATACTTTTTTGATAGCACGTTTTTCAATGGTAAGAGAGCAGAGAAACCTGTCTGTCCAAAACAATCTGTTGCATGAGTGCATTTTACATCCAATTATATCCAAATTTGAAGGTGTTGTATAAAACAAATAATGAATGGTTTCCATTCATGCAATAGTGCAAATATATCATTTGTTGAAAGATGTAATTTGTTCCATTCAACTCGGCTGCGCCTCGTTGAATGGAACATTCCATCTTTCAACTCATGAAGTATTTGCACTATTGCACTCATAACCATTCATTATTTGTATACTATACCGTGCTGTACTGGCTTAACTAGGTTGCTACCAGCTTTGGTCAAAGAACATGTTTACATACTATGTTATTTTGTGCTGTTTACTGTAGTGTAGTAATATGGTAATATTGTGTGTGAGATAATCTTAACAGCATAGATAAAAACTTGCAATGGTGAATCAGTCTATAACATGCCATGTTTTGGGTTCATGGCTCTTTAAATGCGCCCTCACCAAAAACTACAGATGGAGGTTAACATATACAGTATTTCTGCAAGAGATACAACTGTTAGAATAACTGACCCGTAGTAGCTTAACATTAGGTCCTAATTAGTGTGTAAGGCAGGCCTCGACAAATACGGTCGCCAACTCGCCAATGGCGACTAGAATTTGCGACTGGCGAGCCAAAAATGCATTACGCTCGACATTTTGGCGAGTGGCTCATTCGCTTACTGCCTTTATACGATAGGCTTACTATTAACTTGTGAGCCAATCAACAAAGGCCTATTGCCTAATGTTACACATCACAGTAGAATTATCAAGTGCACTGTTACAAGTAGGTCCTAAGGAACAGCTCTGTTCACCAGCTCGAAATAATTTGATACTAATCGACTAAATGATGCACGATAGGTGAAACCAAACTGAAAACTACAAACTTAAATAAATGCGTAACGACAACACAAACAGGGGTAACGCATGAATATCATGTTTTAAACACTTTTGACGAAGCACAATTTAAATAGATCGTTTTTGCTGTAAACAACTAACAGTAACACTGAACCGAGATATCCTAAGTTAGGCCATACTACCTAGGCTTATATCACACAAACACTTTGCGAGAGAAAATGGCGAGTAAATTTAACTTTTTGGCGAGTAGAATTTTAGACTCGGTCGCCAGTTGGCGAATAGTTTTAAAAAAATTTGTCGAGGCCTGTTGTAAGGCTATATATGATAAACCATAAAACATGTTTTAGTCTTGAAAATGGCTGGGATTGCATTCACTTAAATGGGTGTGAGAACCAATTTTGATGTTTCGTTCACTCAAACATGTCCATCAGAAGTTAATTTGCTGGCAACTTAAAATTAACATTAGCCTCTGAAGAAGATCCTGCTACGATAGAAACGTCAGGCCCTCTTACTTTTACACATAAAATTAACTTAATTAGCTTCTGTTTGCTCTCTCAGGTTGCGACCATCTTTGAAATTCATTCACTGGAATACGGACGGTTGGAAGACGGGTCTCTGCTCTGTTGCTCCCGTGGGACACCCCTATTCTTTATTGACACTGGCCAATAACACCTGCCTCTGTCATAACTTTGGCGAGCTGAAGGACAGATTTGTGAAACTGTTCAGGAGGAAGGTAAAGTTTGTATTAATTAAGACTTGCTTTGACTTAGGCTGTAGTCTAGCGTTTAACCCAAACTTCTTTTTCCGGTGACCCAACGTGCTCTTCATGTTTACGAGTCGTGACCCCAGCTTGCTGCAGTTCAAGTGTTTGTGTACTATTATTTAGTATTAATTATTATTATGTTATTGAGTACAACTGATAAAAATCTTTGTCAGAGGTATTCTTTTAAGGTCTATTACACAGATTTATAATATTAACAAAGGAACAAACCTTTGGATTTGGAGTGCTAAGCAATTACTGCATCTCGTTGTATGTGTAACTATAAAAGAGACTCAAAGTTCTACCGGTAGTACACATGATCAATATTCTCTCTGTTTCACACTGGTTAAAGGGAGAAAGATATTCCAGCAAGGGCGTAGGAACCGGGGGGGGTGCTGAAAAATATGAGGTGGGGGGCGGAAGTATCATTCCGCCCCCCCCCCGCTTCGCAAGTCAGAAAACCCCTTTTTCATTTCTCAATAAATGATAACAACATTCGTCATTTTACTCAGAACATTTTGGCAGAAAAAAATCTCATTTGTAGCACCAAATTGCATCTAAGGCCAGGTGAAAATGCAAAATTACTTACAAAATGGAGTGGGTGTTGAAGTGTGCTATATTGTACCAAATTGCATCTGAGACCACCTGCAAATGCCAAAAAATTCCAAAGGGGAGGGGGACACCCCCCCTTAGACCCCTCCCCCAGGCCGGCCATCAGTCTTCAGCCACCCCCACTCAAAAGTACCTTCCTTCGCCACTGTAATCCAGAATGTTGTATCTGACAGACAAAAATTTGCTTAATGACTCACTCTTATGTTGGGGACACGACCCATAGTTTGGGATGCAGTGCTTTCTCAAATTGAGGATGTGAAAGGACTTGGTTTAATTTATACTTACACCTGATTGCAAAGTCTAGATTTTGTCGTCTGACTCTCAGTACTAAATTGTGTGTGAAAGTAAGCCGGCCTGACGTTTCGATGCAGGATCTTCTTCAGAGGCTGAATGACAAGTAACAGTTACAAAAGGGACAAATACAAACCTATCTGTATTCTGTGTTTGTGTGTGTGTGTATTTGTCCCTGCTGTTACTGTTACTTGTCATTTAGCCTCTGAAGAAGATCCTGCTAGGATCTAAAAATGAGGCCACCTTACTTTTACACATTCTATTACACAGGCTCTTTTAGTGGATAAGCAGTTTGCTAACAGTTTTTTTTTATTTTGAATTACGAAACAACTGTCTTGGAATTCTCTTCAGCAGATGAATGGTCAGGTTATTACCTGCTTATTAGTAATAACCTTGTCGTCTAGCATCAGCTTCCAGACTTCTTTAACTGGCCACTCATATGCTCGTCATATTTTCAGTTGTGGTCGTACGTTCAGATTATTGTGAGAATTACAGGCAGTCGTAAGGCTAGGAATACTGACAGTTCATCTTGCTAGACGTAATTCAATATTGGAACTGCTGTATTAATGTAATCAACATCCACTCGGAATATTCTCTGTACGAAAATGTGTCTCCGGACGAAAAAGTACGAAACTTCAATTGGTCGGGAGATGTTTCTCCAGGTGTAAAGTTTAGTTTAAACAGTAACAAAACTGGCTAATAGTCAAGATAGGTTATCAATAACAGATTTATTTCTTACAAAACTTTGGTTCATTACAGGCACACATCCATCACTACACCAGTGTGGAGGGTATGGATACCGAACTATTTAACCAAAGTTTGGAATCGTTGCAAAGTTTGATAGAGGAATATCAACAATTAGATGTCAAACAAGCTGAGAGCACACCAAGGCTGCAGGTACCCTGCTGAGTAAGGGAGGGGGGCAGGCTGAGTGCAGACCAAGGCTCTAGGTACCCTGCTGAGTAAGGGAGGGGGCAGGCTGAGTGCAGACCAAGGCTTCAGGTACCCTGCTGAGTAAGGGAGGGGGGCAGGCTGAGTGCAGACCAAGGCTCTAGGTACCCTGCTGAGTAAGGGAGGGGGGCAGACCAAGGCTTCAGGTACCCTGCTGAGGAAGGGAGGGGGGCAGACCAAGGCTTCAGGTACCCTGCTGAGTAAGGGAGGGGGGGCAGGCTGAATGCAGACCAAGGCTGCAGGTACCCTGCGGAGTAAGGGAGGGGGGCAGGCTGAGTGCAGACCAAGGTTTGTGTATGCACCCCATCACACCACCGCATCTACCTGTGGGTAAAAGCCTACTCGGGGAGTGGGAGGTGGACAGATAAAGCGTCCAACTCCGTATTTGCATGTATGATAGGAAACTTTTACCAAATGATCTTAATGATAATGCTGCTGTGTGTTTGGGATTGCACAAGATTGAGGAGAAGAAGAAAATAGATCGAGCATATTCAAAACCCATCACTTTTGATAGGAAATTAAGCATTGTGTTAAATAAAGACAATGATGCAATAATTATGGCTCAGTGTATTGTTTTGAGGATCAGCATTGTGGAATGAAGCAACAATAAAAATATGGTGCCTCCAGCCCCACCGCCACCCCACCCACTCCCAAACCCCCACCCCCACCGCACCCCTACCCCGCATCCCTCAAATGCCTTGGAATAGGCTTGCTTGAGAAAGTAGGTCAATGCAAATATCTCTGTGACATAGGCCAATGATGACCATTGCATGGGTTGTTCCCATTTTCCTTCCACCGCATCTTTCCTCAGAATGTAGTGTATGGCTTGGGTGTGTGTGTGTGCGTTTGTTTTGTATTCTGACCGAGGACTTGAACAAAAGAATTCCAGGTCCTCGGTTGTGATTTCTAAAGAATCACCACGTCCTCGGAAGAATTCTATTGTATGGGGTATTTTTAAGGTTAGGGTACGTGGATTTGAACAATGGAAAATACAATGGGGTCCTCGGTCTGAATGTAATACAAGCGTGTGTGTGTGTGTATGACACCATGCCTTTTAAGGAATATTTCAGCGGATAAAGTTCACTTTTTAATAGAAAAAAAAAGAACATTAGCTGGATATGCTCCCTGTGTCCACTAATACTTATGGCGAGCGATCTTTCCAGTACTCCTCAACCCTCCTTTGGAATGAACTCCCACTCAACATAAAGAATGTCGTGTCTGTGGAGATGTTCAAAACTGTTTTGAAGACACACCTGTTTTCATTGTTATAATTGTTATGTTTACTCTTATTGTATATTGTGTACATATCTTTCACTTTCTTTTGTACAGCGCGGCGAGACTTTATTGTAAGTCGCGCTATATAAGAACTGTTTATTATTATTATTATTATATTATTCACAGTAGGAAGTTAAAACTGCATTGTGACAGCAATTTCAATCTCAGAAGCAATAGAATATGAAATATTTTTTTTGGTTCAATGATAATCGTAATCTATGCATTCATGATGGCGTATGTGTGCGCGTGTGTGTATGTGTGTGTGTGTGTGAGTGCGTTTGTGATGCCCAGCTTGTAAACACCATATCTCAAGAAGGGAAGGTCAGACCAATTTCATATTTAATTTGTAGAAGTACCACATTGAGTACAAGAAGCCTATTGTTTTTAGTGGAGGTCAAAAGTCATTTAGGTCACCAGGGTCAAATTGTTAAACCTTGTAAACATGCTATCTCAAGAAGGAAAGGTCCGACCAATTTTATATTTGTTGTGTAGAAGTACCACATATGTTAAAAGCAGCCTATTGTTTTTGGTGAAGGTAATTTGGGGTCATCAGGGGTCAAGTTGTGATAACCTTTTAAACACGCTATCTCAAGAAGAGAAGGTCGGACCAATTCATACTTAATGTGTGTAAAGTACCACAGTGGGTACAAGAAGCCTATTGTTTCTGGTGGAGGTCAAATGTCATTTGGGGTCACCAGGGGTCAAATTGTGAAGACCTTGTAAACATGATATCTCAAGATGGGAAGCATGGGCAGACTACATATTTAGTGTGTAGAATTACTACGTCATTGAGTACAAAAAGTCTATTATTTTTGGTGGAGCTAATAGGTCATTTGGGGTCACGAGGGTCAAAATGTGAAAACCTTGTAAACATACTATCTCAAGAAGGGAAGGTCGGACCAACTTTATACTAAATGTGTAGAAGTACCACATTGAGTACAAGAAGCCTATTGTTTCTGGTGGAGTTCAAAGGTTATTTGGGGTCACCAGGGGTCAAATTGTGAAAACCTAGTAAACAATACCTCAAGAAGGGAAGCATGGACAGGCTTCATATTTTATGTGTAGAAGAACCACACTGAGTACAAAAAGTCTATTGTTTTTGGTGGAGCTAAAAGGTCATTTGGGGTCACGAGGGGTCAAAATGTGAAAACCTTGTAAACATGCTATCTCAAGAAGGGAAGGTCGGACCAACTTTATACTAAATGTGTAGAAGTACCACATTGAGTACAAAAAGCCTATTGTTTCTGGTGGAGTTCAAAGGTTATTTGGGGTCACCAGGGGTCAAATTGTGAAAGACCTTGTAAACATGATATCTCAAGATGGGAAACATGGGCAGACTTCATATTTAGTGTGTAGAAGAACCACATTGCGTACAAAAATTCTATTGTTTTTGGTGAAGCTAAATGGTCATTTGGGATCACGAGGTGTCAAAATTGAAAACCTTGTAAACATACTATCTCAAGAAGGGAAGGTCGGACCAACTTTATACTTAGTGTGTAGAAATACCACATTGAGTACAAGAAGCCTATTGTTTCTGGTGGAGTTCAAAGGTTATTTGGGGTCACCAGGGGTCAAATTGTGAAAACCTAGTAAACAATATCTCAAGAAGGGAAGCATGGACAGGCTTCATATTTAGTGTGTAGAAGTACCACACTGAGTACAAAAAGTCTATTGTTTTTGGTGGAGGTCAAAGGTCATTTGGGGTCACAAGGGGTCAAATTGTGAAAACCTTGTAAACGTGCTATCTCAAGAAGGGAAGATTGGATCAACTTCATATACTAAATGTGTAGATAGTACCACATTGAGTACAAGAAGCCGATTGTTTCTGGTGGAGTTCAAAGGTTATTTGGGGTCACCAGGGGTCAAATTGTGAAAACCTTGTAAACACGATATCTCAAGATGGGAAGCTTGAGCCAACCTTTAATTTAGTGTGTAGAAGTACCACATTAAGTTAAAAAAGCCTATTGTTTTGGTAGAGGTCAAAGGTCATTCAAATCGTGAAACCATTGTAAACATGTACACCCTTACAATACATTACGTCAGATTCATGAAGAAAACTGCTCATGTTACATCATCGAAACCACAATGCATTTTTGCATTCTGGTTATAATTTGGATGAATTTGTTTTTTCTTCTAAAGTATCTGGCATTAGCATATTGTAAACAGTATCATTGTGGCAAATAAGTGGAAATTCTACTTTTAGAATTTACCAATAATAAATCCAAAGAATACAATCATGTTCTTAGCAAACAACTTACAGTTATGTGGAAGTCTTTATGGCAGAGTTATTCGTATTGACGTCACGTGATAAACAACAGCATTGGATAGAACGGAAGCTAGCTGCACTCTCAGCCACACATTCAGCGGCACAAGTAGCGGTCAAAATATTAAATCAACGTGTTATATTATACAAAATATAATGTATTATGGAGAGCATGATTTGACTTTATTGACATTATTAATTATTTGCAAGAAAGCAGTTACATTATTAACATTTATGAAAGGAGGGCATTCTCAGTAAATAACATACTCGAGACATACCGCAGAAGCGTTGATCCGTTCCCAGCATTTTCCTGGGGCAAGGAGGGAGGGGGGGGGGCATCAACAGTTTCTCGTCAGTTATGTTAAGTTAAACAAAGAAGGAAGAGGGAATTTATGAAAGAAGAATTGTAACTCGCAAAATACATTTACTTTTTTATTAGTCGCCATATTCTGCATAAACTGATAAGCTACTGAAAACAAGAATGTTTGTATTAGAAATTGTAAAACAGGTTATTGAGTAATAAAACTTTTCTTAATTTTTATGGGAAAATATATTATCCAGCAAGGAAGAAAGAAACATGTAAACATGTTAGCCAGGTTTAGATTCGAACAAGCAAGCAAGAAAGAAACGCGACCGCAGAGACTTATAAGAACTGTAAAATGTTTCTTCCGAGGACGTAAAGGGCGATAGTGGTTGTGCACAAGAATGCATATGGTGCTCGAACAGCCACGGAAAGCTCCATATTTATGATTGTCTTGGTATAATTATACGAATGACAACTCAAATGTATCTCCAGAGGTCAGAAATATCCTCGATGTTCCTGAAAACAACAGATGTCCTGAAGTGAATTTATAAAGTTGTATAAAAATAATGCTGTCTCGCAAGCCAGATCGTATTGTAATAACCTGTGTCAACCAAGACAAGCGCAATCATGTGCTCTGTATAGTTATTGAATATTGCTGGAATTTCTTACACCGCTATCACCATTCGCAACGAGTATAACAGGCATGAGCTTTTTCCGAGAATTCGCGGAATATCCGAGATTTCTTTTTCTACCTCCGAGATTTACACCTATTATCCTAACACACTGTAGCATACTCAAACTGGAGCCTATACCGCAAATTTTTGCAAAGAACCGTATTTTTGTTTTTACCCCAGGCTCAACCCTGCTACAGTTTTTACTTGTGAATAGGTGGAACGCACTTAATATCATGTTAAATGAAGAATATTATAACGATATGTTATTTTTTAAATTGATTTGAAATGTCAGATAAGTATTGACAATGATTTCCTTCTATATTAATACCAGCGTAGAAAATATTGACCATATTTGTACCAATAAACTACCAAAAATAATGAACGTTCATTAAGCGGATATATTCTACTAGCTAACACATCGTCTCTTTAAAGAAAAAAGAGCCGCTATTTTATAATTACAAAACAGGAATGTTTGCTTTATTTCTAATATAGGCTACTGTCGGATTTTCCCAATATTTAAGACAGATCATGTTCAGTGAGTTTATGATTCGCTCACTCGTTATACATTGAGCCTTTGAGAAAATATGTCATTATTAAAAAAATTAGGGGGGGGGGGGTGGGATGCGTTATGTCTTGAATAATAAATACCCAATTTCAAACATGTCAATAAAATAAAGTTATGTTTCTGCAAAAAAAATCAAGCAAATAAAATGACTAAGCTCGCACGATAAATCATTACAAAATGTACTACAATAAACAGACAGCACTCCGTTATTTCAATATTTATATCACTGACGTAAACCATGTAAAAAATTGAAATTGTTCCGAAATTAATCCATCATTAGGAACCGACTTGATAAAAGACGATATATGACGATAAAGACGATATAAAGACGATAAAAGTACGATATTTACAAACTATGAGATATGAGCATAATTATCTCTCGATCATTTGAAGCCTATATTGTAGGCTATAGTCTCTCATCAATTGAAATCTCATATATTACGTCATTGTTTTTTGAGTAAAGCTTACGATTAGAGACTACACGCGCATGTACATTTCACATAATATGTCAAACACATGATGATATTATAAAGATACACGGGGATTATATACATTTAAACTACCCGGTGATAAACTGGAATTATCCTTTTCTTTAAAGTTCAGTATAAATTGTATTTTCAAACTATATTGAAGCACTTTATTAGAAGTTGAGACTGAAAAGTCAAAGGCTCAATGTTAAGATTGAGCCTAACTATTTCAGTTGAAATAGTCAGTTAACATACTAATTAGAAAAACGATTTTGTTGTATTTTGAAAAGGGTGGGGGAAAAATTGCTCCATAGACCCTCTTTCAGTATCCCCATTAACGGCAGAGAAGACAAATGAGGTGTCGACAGGCGCGTAGCCAAGGGGGCGAAGGGGCAGCCGCCCCCCCCCCCTTGAGCATAATTTTTTAGATGTTTTTATGATATCGCTAGTAATTTAAAAGAGAACATGCTAAGATGCAACTTACAAGGCCTGGGAAGTGCCATTTCCAGCGATCTGGGAGGCATTTTCAGCCAAAATTTTCTTGTACGCTTCGCGCCAACATGTGGTGGCGCTATAGGCTTAGATAGTTTGCAATGCCTTATCTACGGCTTTGATAGTTTGCCTACAGTTTCGCCCCTCCCTTGGCAGATTCCTCGCTACGCGCCTAAGTGTCGAATACCAACATTACCTGATATTGCTTCCGGCCAGGCGTATAAGCAAGCTAACGTAGGATCAGTTTAATTAAAAAATAATTACATATTACGTGGATATCGTATATAACAGACAGTGGCGTAGCCAGGATTTTGTGTATGGGGGGGCCAATATGCAGGACTATCTAAGCGGAGCGCCACCATCGGTTGGCGCGGAGCGTACAAGAAAATTTGGGGTTTTCAAGGTCCCCAGATGGCAGGAAATAGCACTTCCAGGGCTTTGTTAACCCTGTCAATATCATCATCATTATGTGTTTTGGGGGTTTTCAGGGGCGATTTCTTATCATTTATTCCACAGGTACCCACAATTATAAATTGCAACAAGGCGAATCCCACCATGAAAGGGATAAGTCCAGCTAAGCCCTTCCCGAGGACACTAACCCGAGGGCTGCCAACTCTCCAACCTAAGAGGGTTGCCAATTGAAACATCGGCCAGGGCTGGCATGAAAAAACTGTGTTACAGTATATTCGAGGTACAATTTTACACAAGAAATTACCAAAAATTTTTAAAATCCCAGCATAGGCCCCTTCTCACATGAATCTAGGGCAACGTATCATATATTCCAGGTACAATTTTTTCTCATGAATTTGTAGAAGTTCTTGGAATCTGAAAAAAAGGCTCGCTTACAACTTTACACGTTCGTTTTAAATGTTTGTCCAGCCTCCCCCGGCCCTAGCTCCCTTGG